>CAUYRH010083297.1:0-28536 GCA_963574655.1 Perodicticus potto | reverse complement strand
GAGACCAGAGTCTAGGACAGGGGTCCTCATACTATGGTCCACGGGCCACATGCGTTGGTGTGAATTGTATTTGTTCCCATTTTGTTTTTTACTTCAAAATAAGATATGTGCAGTGTGCATAGGAATTTGTTCATAGTTTTTTTTTTAAACTATAGTCCAGCTGTCCAATGGTCTGAGGGACAGTGAATTGGGTCCCTGTTTACAAAGTTTGAGGACGCCTGGTCTAGGAGGACAGTGGACCCTTAAAGAAGGAAGAGGCTGAAGTTCAGAAAAGAAAGACAGCAAGGGTGAGGCATAGTACTTTTTAAGAAAAAGTCTTCATATATTCTCTGTATTACTTATATTTTACCCACCACTTTAAGAAGATGTAGGAAAAAACTCACCTACTTAAAAAAAAATAAACTATTATATTTTGAACCATTTTATAAAAGTTGCAAATATAGTACAGACAGTTCCCTTATGCCCTTCATCAAGCACCCGTTAATGTTGATATAACCATGATATATTTGCCAAAACTGAGACATTAATATTGGTACACTCACCCAGCTTAAGGTCTTAAGGAACTCTGTGTGCAGACAGAGGAAGGATAATTCCTGAAAAGTGCATGTTTCATAGGAAGTTTGCTCAGTTGGTGAGAAGATGTTAGTCCTGTGGTTGTCAGTGCTCTAACTGATTGTCCAAAACTCATTTTCTCTTTCTTCCACTTTCAAATTTTGCTCATGGAAGTAGTGTGCCCAGTGAAAGTCATCTGATTCCCAACTGCCTTTCAGCATGGGGTGATCATCTGATATAGGTAGAAAACACTGGGACAGATCACTCTTCCCAAATAACAGGTGAAGTCTTTTTAGGTGACACTCTCTGCCCTTTACCCCTTTATCATTTCATCTTCTTCCTGCCCAGAATGCAGACATGAGACTTGGCATACACTAAGAATGGCTGAGTAGAGAGATGGACAGAGCCTGTATCCCTGACATGGGATAAATCCTTCCTGGACCAAAAAAAAAGACCCTCTGAGATCAGTTCCAGTCTACATAAAAGTAGCCAACCATTTTTGACTTGTAAAAATATTTAAAAATCAAAAGTAAGAACAGAGTGAAAAGAAACAAAAAATTAAAGCTACAAACACACCTCAATAGACTTCTAAACAGCTTCCTTATCAAAAAATGGGGAAAAAAAGAAAAGACTGTGAAATCATTGTGCTGGAGAAAAGGGAACATTTGTTGTGGCTTTTGTGACTGGTACTCAGCTTTATTTAGGTGTCGAAACTAGCACTGCAAAATACAGGTATCAGAAATCTCAGCCATAGAGGAACAAAGATTTCTGAGATAAGGGACTGAAAAGTACATGCACACTGGCCAGGACACTACCCTGCCCTCTGCTGGTTCAAAAAGGTCTAGAGCTGTGCTCTCCAAGATGGTGCCCGCCAGCTGCAGGAGTGCTTAAAATGAAGCTAGTCTGGTGTAAGCATAAAATATACACTGGATTTTAAAGAGTTAGTATGAAAAACATATAGCATAGCTAACTGATATTTCTCATAGAATTTTCATTTTGAAAATAAAATATTTTGGAGAGAGTGAGTTAAAGTATGTTATTATACAGATTTAATCTATTTCTACTTTTTTGGCTGGAGTTACTAGAGAATTTAATATTGTATATATGGATTATATTAGGAGCTCCTATCATATTTCTATCTGGGAGCTCTAGTGTAGTAGCTGATCCCCATAGGAAAAGACTAGCCAACCAACAAAAAAATTAATCCCTTTAATCAGGTATAGCACCTTATGAGCCATTGTCACAGAAGATGACCTTTGCCCTAACCTTCTGACAAGCAAATGATAAGAGTTGTGAGAAGGGATACCAAGAAAGAGGCTTCAAAAGTGGTGGGAAGAAAATCTGGCTGGCAGAACCAGGAAGCCCAGAGGGCCCTGTAAGATGTGGATAAGAAGTAACCTAGGTAACCAATGATCAACAGATAGAGATAACCAATGACCAATAGAAACAGGCAATACTGTCTCAAGGCACAGAGAGGCCAATGAAAACTTGAAGCCATTTTCAAACAAGTGTGCTTACACCTCTGCAGGCCTTTGTGCCTTCATCTCTCTCACCTTTTCTCCTTCATGAGAGGGACCCACTTCCGACTCTCTTTGGAAGTGCTCTAAGCTCTCTTTGTTCTTCCTAAATAAAATTTGTCTTTGTTACACTGAAACTTGTACAGGTTACTTTTGCTCTTTATTCATGTTGCCTGTGATGCCCCAGTTTTATTTTTTGTGTCCATCCATTTTTGCTATCAATTAGTGCTGTGCCTTGGTTGAATTTTCTAGATCAGATGAGTACTCAAAGTAGTAAGTCAGCTGGGTCTGGGGAACTGGGACTCCTGACAATAAGCTGTTGTTATTTTTCTCGTACCATCTTCCCCATCACATTTCCTTCATTTTGATGAGGAAGTACATTATGTTCCCACTTACTAGGGATCCCCCATTGAGGTTGTGCCTTTAGCAAAAAGGTAGACTTCAGACAGAGACAACCGTGAGCCAGGGTGTGAAACCAACACCTAAGCCTTTCTCCAATGGCATGGAGGCTTTAGCAACTGCCAATTTTCCCCTGTTGTGGATAACAGGGGAATGGCTGAAATATTACAATTTAAAGAATATAAACCCTGATAGCCAAGCCTTCCTTGGACAGAGGAAGAGAGGTGAGGGGGTGAGATGGTGAGCTCCTGTTAGGTCAAATGTCATCACTTAGAGAAAAAGTTTGAGCCTTTAAAATTATGTGTTAATTTTAAAATAACATACTAATAATTTTTAAAAACATTGCTCTATAAATTAAATCAAAATTAGTTATAGGACAGGTGGTAGCTTATACTTGTCAATCCTAGCACTCTGGGAGGCTGAGATGGGCGGATTGCTTGAGTGCAGGAGTTCAAAACCAGCCTGAGCAAGAATAAGACCCTATCTTAAAAATAGCTGGGCATTCTGGTGGGTGCCTATAGTCTCAGCTACTCAGGAGGCTGAGGCAAGAGGATGGCTTGAGCCCAAGAGTTTGAGGTTGGCATTACAGCTCACAGCACTCAATCCTAGGGTGACAGAGTGAGACTCAGTCTCAAAAAATATCAGCTACAGGCTTGGCACCTGTAGCTCAATGGCAAGGGCGCCAGCCACATACACCAGAGCTGGCGGGTTCGAGCCCAGCCTGGGCCTGCCAAACAGCAATGACAACTACGACCAAAAAACAGTCAGGCATTGTGGAGGATGCCTGTAGTCCCAGCTACTTGGGAGGCTGAGACAAGAGAATTGCTTAAGCCCAAGAGTTGGAGGTTGCTGTGAGCTGTGATGCCATAGCACTCTACTCAGGGTGACATAGTGAGACTCTGTCTCAAAGAAAAAAAAATCAGTTACAAATATTAAATAACATACAGAGTATACAAAAAATGTATATATACACGTTTTTAAGAAAGTAAAAAAATGTATTAAATTTGTTTAACTTCTGTAATTACAAGAGGTGCTCAAGGCTGGGCGCCATGGCTCAAGCCTGTAATCCTAGCACTCTGGGAGGCCAAGGTTGGTGGATAGCTTGAGCTCAGGAGTTTGAGACCAGCCTGAGCAAAAGCAAGAACTGTCTCTATTAAAAATAGAAAAACTGGCAGCGCCCGTAGCATAGCGTCTAGGGCGCCAGCCATATACACCCAGGTTGGTAGGTTCGAATCCAGCCTGGGCCAGCTAAACAACAGCAACTGCAACAACAACAACAACAAATAGCCAGGCATTGTGGTGGGCACCTGTAATCTCAGCTACTTGGGAGGTTGAAGCAGGAGAATCGCTTAAGCCCAAGAGGTTGAGGTTGCTGTGAGTGGTGACTCCATGGTACTCTACAAAGGGAGAAATAGTGAGACTCTGTCTAAAGAAAAAAAAAAAAATAGAAAACCGGAGGCAAGAGTATCATTTGAGCCCGTGTTGGAGGCTGCTGTGAGCTATGACACCATGGCACTCTACCCAGGGCCATAGCTTGAGACTCTGTCTCAAAAAAAAAAAAAAAAGTTTAAAAAAAATGGCTTGGCGCCTGTACCTCAGTGAGTAGGGCACTAGCCACATACACTGAGGCTGGTGGGTTTGAGCCCAGCCTTGGCCTGCTAAACAGCTATGACAACTGCAACCAAAAAATAGCCGGGCGTTGTGGCGGGTGCCTGTATTCCCAGCTACTCAGGAGGCTGTGGCAAGAGAATCACTTAAGCCAAAGAGTTTGAGGTTGCTGTGAGCTGTGATGGTGACATAGTGAGACTCTGCCTCAAAATAAAAAAAAAAAAATCAAGAGGTGCTCAATGTGACTTGTATTCGTCTTTTGTTATCAGTATATATTAAATATCACAATTTGAATAGTTTTTTCCTTTCTTAAAATGTGTATACATTTTTTGACACCCTCTGTATTTTTCCAATTGTAATCAGGATAGACATGTACATATGGATATATGCATGTGTAATTCTTCCTCAAATTTCACCTTAATCTGTTCCATAGCTACACTGATCAGACTCTACTCATAAGCAGTTTTAGTCCTGGCAGTCGCCCCATGCTATTAAGATACTTGGGTTTGCTCATCCATTCCTGGCTGGAGGAGGGTGAGCAGGGAATAGAGCAGGAAGACAGAAAGCAGTTTTTCCAAATACCTGTGGGAACAAACAGAAAAGATAACCCAGGGGTGCTGTCTGTGCTAGGGAAGCAGCTAAGAGACGCCGGTTTAAAGTGAGGGGCCCTGAATCAAGAGGCAGGAGAGGCTAGTGGGAAACTCCCGTAGAAAGAACCCACAAGACACCAGCGTGGTGAGGGGGAATGACTGAGGATGATGGCTACAACAGCACAAGGCCAGTGTGGGGACCACACAGGAATTCCTGCTCAAGAGTACACAGGGACAGTCCTAGAAAAAAGTCTGGGATGGAAAGAATACAAACACTTCACTGCTTAAAGGAGAGCCTCTCAGCTTTTTGTCCCAGCACCCCCTCCATCCCATTGAGAGCCAAGGCCAAGCTCACATCCGTCTGTCCGCTGGGATTTTAACACCACACATTTGTTGACCAGGAGGAGAGAGGAGGAGAGTACCATAATCAGCATTTTGAACTGTCCATGCTACCTAGGAGATCCCCTTCCACTCCTCTAATATACCTGAGACTGCCCCCCAACTATGTGTCCCCCTAAAAATCACCACTGAGTGCTTAAATACCAGATAAGGGCAAGCCGAGTCCCTCACACGAGACCGTATGCTTTCAGCATACCTCAACTGCATAGTGCTATGTGCTTGCATTTTAAGACTTCCTCAAGCTCTTGTAAAAAGTGCATGTTTGGGCAAACTATGGACCACGTACTGCAGGGGACACAAGGTGACAAGAGGTCAGGAGTGAGGCAGGAGTGTTTGTGAGCACAGGCCTAGAGCCAAACATGGTTTATATCCAGATGATCAGTTTATATGCAACTGACAGAAAAATCATACCACTGTCAAGAAGGAAAGAAATGCTTAGTTATGACACTGTTTACTAAAGAACAATCTCCGTTCTCTAGGCGTAACACTGTTCTTTTGGAAGATAAGGTATCTTTTGTCCCTTTTGTACTTTCTGAATTGGTGTGCCTATAGTTCTGTTTTCCATTAACCAAAACCAACACTGTATTTTGTGCCAAAGCCTTATCCCTGGACTTTACCTAGCAACCCTGTTCCCTTATATTTACATTACAATAGCGTTCTGCCTGTGTCTGCTTTTCTTTCTCCTGCTTTGAATTCAGCTACAATAAAAAGTAACACAGAGTTAAAGCATAGGAGAGAGCACAATGGGAAAAGTCCCAGAAATTCTAAATTGAGAAAGTAAAAAATTATTTAGATTAGGACTGCTGCTAAGATTACACTTGCTCTATTAAATATTGAAAGTACATGGAGAAAATATTCTACTCTGCTTTTAATTTTTTTCCATTCCAAGTTGAATACTGAGGAGCTAATAATGATTATAGTGGTCACGAAGGCCTCAGAATCCTTATCTGAAAAAAAAAGAGGGAAAACAACATCAAGTGCATAGACAGCTCGTGAAGACTGAATGAGCTAGCAACAGTGAAGACCATTCAGTCTGACGCCTGCCCAGCACTCCCTTCCCTGTGGGAACAGACTTGTCTTCCCTGCCCAGTTGATCAACTCTTCCTCCTCCATTTGGTGACTGTCAGTCAAAGGCTCCTGCCCACCTAGGAGCAAGAGGTGGGCACGTGACCCAGCTTCAGCCAATCAGGACTCCTCTCTAGAACACTAATGTCTGAAGAGAGTAATTAAATATGCAGAAAATAGCTAGAGCTGATTCATCTGGCTGTAGGCGGCTGGACGTGATTATCTTTTTAGTCACTAGTTCCTGGTACTTGAATCCCTAGAGCTGCCCCTGTTCCTCTTCTTAAGGTAGCCTGGTTTCTCAACGCTTCCGTAACTATCAGCTGGCTCTACCATATATTTAATGCAAGTGGTGACGGGGGCTGCTTATATTCAAAGAGCTCTAGCTGGCATAAACACCGGTGCTACACAGCAAATGGCAAGTCCAAAGTAAGTGGTCGCTATTGTTGTTTGTTCATGTGACACATTTTCACTAAGGACCTAATATATAATTGCCAAGCCATTAGGGATCCAGAGATGGAGAAAACAAATCCTCTGTCTTCAAAGCATTTGTACTGTAGTTAAGAGGAAAGAAGGGATAAGATTCCAGGTACCATTTGTAATGGAAAAATCTCCATCTTCTTGATGGTGGCAGCAGCAAGAAGTCAGCAAATGCAAAAAGCAAGAGAACATGAGTCAGAGAGCCTCGATGCAGTGAAGGGAAGTAGGTAGGCAGGACTGGCCTGCACTGACAGCGCTCTCCTGACCACACTTCCAGCCCTCTGATCGACCAGGCCTCCTGCTTGCTGCTCCCTCTGCCTACCCATCCTGCTGGCTCTGTTTCACACAGCCCACTTTTTTTTTTTTTTGAGACAGAATCTCACTTCGTCACACTTGGTAGAGTGCCATGCTATCATAATTCACAGCAACCTCAAATTCTTGGGCTCAAGTGATCCTCTTGCTTCGGCCTCCCAAGTAGCTGGGACTACAGGCACCCACCACAACACTCAGCTGTTTTTAGAGACAGGGTCTTGCTCTTGCTCAGGCTGGTCTTGAATCCTGAGCTCAGGTAATCCACCCACCTTGGCCTCCCACAGTGCTGGGATTATAGGCATGAGCCACTGCAACCACCGAGAGAGTATTTAAAAAATATATTTTTAGAGAGAAGTTCTTGCTATATTGCCCAGGCTGGACTTGGACTCCTGGACTCACGCGACCCTCACACCCAGCTCAAAATTGTTTTTCTTTCTTTCTTTCTTTTTTTTTTTTTTCCTTTGTCAGTAGTGAAGTCTCACTCTGTTTCCCTGGCTGGAGTACAGTGGTACATTTATTGTTCACTGCAGCCCCAAACTCCTAGGCTAGACTGATCCTCCCACCTTAGCCTCCCAGGTGGCTGGTCTATAGGTGCAAAGCAAGTATGGCTAAATCACTAGACTCTTAATCAATGACATAAATCTCCATAATTTTTCTTAGTTTAAGGTGTTCTGGTGGCTCTCTTGTCTTTACCTTGTCTTCCCCAAACCATTTTTCACTTCTTTCAGAGAACAATAATATTTAAGCCTGAAGTGTACATTATGATATCTACCCTAGAGATTTACTCATTTCTCCCAGTTATCTCCCATATATACAGAAGACGTATGTTATTAAACTTCTGTTCATTTTTCTCTTGTTAATCTCTCTTTTGTTACAATATGTCCCAGTTAAGAATTCATGAAGGGTAGAGAGAAAATTGTTTTCCTCCCCTGCACAATCTTGCCTTAGCCTCGATCATTAGTACCTACTCTCTCCCTTCCTTCCTCTTTCTTCCCTCCTTCCTTCCTCCCTTTCATTTCCTCTTTCCCTCCCTCCCTTTCTTCTCTTTTCTGCTGGACTACTGCAGGGTTAGGCTGCACTCTACCAATGATCTTAATTACTAGAAAGCTGCAGTTAATTCCTGTCTGGATGTGGCATCTAGTTTCTTCTGCAGACTCCAAATTCTCTCTTCATGGCCATTAGGGCAAATGTCTCCGCTACTGGCTTCCATTGGAGGATGAGATGGTCATCACTACCCGTGAGCAACTGGGAGGATTAAATAGATAATATAGGTAAAAGTGCTTTGGGTATTGCACAATGTTATATAAATATATCTTCCAAACAAAAGAAAAGGAAAGAGGGCTTTACAAAGTGTTCAAATTGCTGAAATCCTCCGACTAAAGCTCTAAAAGAGGAAATTATCTGCCGAGCCACGGGCAGTAGCCTGATTAGCCAGGATCAACTGCTGCAGCTGTAAGCAATTTACTCACATGACTATCTGGTTTCCATCCCTCTCCACATAAGGCGGCTAAGACAGCTAGAGGGCAGCGAAGGCAGTTGGGGGAGATGTGTGAATAAAGAAGTATGTTCATCCCATTTGCAAAGATTACACAAAAAATCTCAAGGTCCCTGGTCATTGTTTGGAGAAGGAGAATCTTGTAGATTTTATGGACTAACAACTTTTATAGTTGCAATATTGGCCAGACTGTGTGAATGATGTAATAAAAGTTGAGAATTTTTTTCTTAGTCTAGTGAGGCTTGCAATTAACATCCTATCTTCTTTAGTGGTTAAGAGCACACGGGATCTGAAGCTAGACTTCCTTGATTTGAAATCTACCACTCACTAGCTCTCATCTTCGGTAAGTTACTTAACTTCATCTCAAAAATGAGAATGATTACAATACGGAATTTACAGAGTTATTGAGAGGAATAACTGGGTGAGCAGAGTGCTTAGAAGAGTGGCTGGCATATAGCAGGGCTCTGTTAATTTTAACTATTATTTAGAGTTGATCAGATCATGTGATTGAGAGCCAGAAGAGGTAGATATTGCATTAAACGCATCTGCCAAATGCAATCATTCATTCTCCCAACTCTGTGCAGCAAAGAGTTACTGTGGAAGCCTGAATACAAAAAGGCCTGTTTATAGGGCTGGCCTGTAGCTATATCTAGGAACCTGGCTTTTGAAAGGTTCCCTAAGTTACTAACAGATAAGACAAGTTTGCCCACCTGGGGCACTGACTTGTACTGTATCAGCCTCGCTAGACTGTACAAAGAATGTGATTTATCAAGAATACCTACTTTCCTTCTAAGAGTCTGGCTGGCATTGTGGCTGGCCTAGCAAGCTGAATGTACCCACAGGAGCAGCCCTCAACAGAAAACTTGGGCTCTGAGACTCAAGAGGGCTTCCCTGGCCAGAGATGTTGCACATTATTACTACAGTTCCCTGTTGGAGGAAGGCGTCAGTGCTGGGTGGCTCCTCTGAGAAGGAAGAACACAGCAAGCCTGTGCCTGAATTTCTCAACACTCAACCTAATAGGTATTTTTCTCTTGCTGGTCCTGCTGTGCACACTTTCACTGCAATTAATCTTAACCACATGTACAAGTATATGCTCAGTCCTTCCAGTACAACACAGAATATAGGGATGCTCATAGGACTCCTTAAACAAACAAACTTCTCCATTTTTAGTAGAGACAGGAGGGGGGTTCTCACTCTTGTTCAGGCTAGCCTTGAACTCCTGACCTCAAATAACCCTCCCACCTCAGCCTCTAAGAGTGCTAGGATTACAGGTATGAGCCACTATGCCTGCCAGGCCTACAGATGTGTTTAATTCTTTTATTTATGCTTATGTGTTAAAAGTATAACTCTGTTTAAAAAGAAAGACATGCTAAAATTCCTTTGAAATACAATAAATAAGTACTTACATGTAAACAAATAAAAATGTGAATTAAAAAATTAAAATGGCCTAGGTGCCATGGCTCATGCCTATATAATCCTAGCACTCTGAGAGGCTGGGGTGGGTGGATTGCTTGAGCTCAGGAGCTCAAGACAAGCCTGACCAAGAGTGAGGTCCTGTCTCTACTAAAAATAGAAAAACTAGCCAGGCATAGTGGTATGCTTCTGTAGTCCCAGCTACTCAGGAGGTTGAGGCAAGAGGATTGATCAAGCTCAAGAGTTTGAGGTTGCTGTGAGGCTATGATAATGCATGGCACTCTACCCAGGGCAACAGAGTGAGACCCTGTCTCAAAAATAAAGGAAACAATATAAAATAAAAGAAGATATTAAACTAGGCATGGTGATTACAGCACTGTAATCACAGCACTCGGGAGGCTGAGGCAGGTGGATCACCTGAGCTCATGAGTTCAAGACCAGCCTTAGCAAGAGTGAGACCCCACCTCTAAAAATAGCTGGGAGGCTGGGTAAGATGGCTCATGCCTGTAATCCCAGGACTTGGGAGGCCAAGGTGAGTAGATTGCTTGAGCTCACAGGTTTGAGACCAGTATGACCCAGAGCAAGCCCCCATCTCTAAAAAATAGCTGGGCATTGTGGCAGGCACCTGTAGTCCCAGCTACTTGGAAGGCTGAGGTAAGAGGATCACTTGAACCCAAGAGTTTGAGGTTGCTTTGAGCTAAGATGCCACGGCACTCTGCCAAGGGTGACCAAAGGAGACTCTGTCTCAAAAAAAAAAAAAGAAAAGAAAAAGAAATAAAAATAGCCAGGCATTGTAGCAGGCACCTTTAATCAGAGCTACCTGGGAGGCCGAGGCAAGAGAATCACTTAAGCCCAGGAGTCTGAAGTTGCTGTAGCTAGGACACCGTGGCACTCTACCGGGGACAACAAAGTGAGACTCTGCCTCAGAAAAAAAAAAGAAAGAAAGAAAAGAGGAAGAATATATTAAAATAAAAAGCTTTTTTCCCAAAAGTTTGAGCTAAAATCACGGGTGTGCATTATACACAGCAAAATATGATACATATTAAATGCACAATATATTAAAATCTATAAAGTATTTAACCTAGTGCCTTGTACACAGTACATGTCAATAAATTTAAAAGTTACATAAATGTGCACATATGTATAAATATATATATATAATTATCTATATATATATGCATGCAAGTTAGTTCCTCATCTCACAAGTTCTGCCTTCATTACAGAGCATCATTTGCCAACTATACATGAAGCTAGTTAGGATTTCGTAAGTGGGCTTAATTTTTTACACCTACTGGTTTCAATCTAGGGAACCACTTATATCTAGAAACCTGCTGCTCAAAGCCTTAAGGCTGACTTTCTTTAATGTTTAACCTATGAAATTAATTATTAGCCAGAGAATTCACAGCTCTGCTTAAGACATTAACTGGTACTTATCTTTAGTTCTAACACACACAGATATGGTGGCCATATTTTCATAACTCCAAATTAGAACCTGTGATTTAGCAGTGAAGTACCGTGCCCAGAAAACTTGGAAACCCTGGCGTTAATACAGAAAATAATCAGTCCTCCTAAAACCATGGAAAGCATACTTCTATGATTTGTTACCACTAATGCTTTATTTTTACCATTTACATTGTACCTTTTTGACATTTGTGTTTATAGCATTATAAAATTATACTGTAATTGAAATGTAATAACTCATTTCGCAGAAACCCGTTTGGCAACCATTCATAGCATCCTCTGTCTTGTCTCTAAAGTCAACAATACACAGTGGAGTCAGTAGATCACAGTATGAGGCCAGTTTTCTCCTAGAAAACTGATATAATCTGATTTTTTCTGTCTGGAGCAAAGCTGACAAAATCAACAGTAACCCAAACATACCATTTTTCATTCCAGTCACTCCATCCAACTGCAAATTCACACTTAGTAGCAGTAATATCTATTTGGACATTACTACCTGAGTAGCCTCAAACAAATTATTTATCCTCTTGGTGCCTTCATATCCTAATCTTTAAAGTGATTTTAATAAGAATACCTATTATACAAGAATATGTTTATCTCTAATTGAAATAAACATTTAAAAAACAATACTTATGCCAGGCGCCATGGCTCACACCTATAATCCTAGCACTTTGGGAGACTGACATGGGTGGATTGCTTTAGCTCAGGAGTTCCAGACCAACCTAAGCAAGAGTGAGACCCCCATCTCTAAAAATAGCTGGGCGTTGTGGTGGGCACCTATAGTCCCAGCTACTTGGGAGGCTGAGACCAGAGAATTTCTTGAGTCCGGGAGTTTGGGGTTGCTGTGGGCTATGAAGCCACAGTACCAAGGGCAATGTAGTGAGAGTCTGTCTAAAAAAACCAAACAAACAATATTTATTATTACTACATACCATATGCTGTAATCATTTCTAGTTACACCTAGTTCATTGCCTCTCAAACTTTAATGTGCATTTAAATCTCTTGGGGATCTTGGGGGTTGGGTTCAAGAGACACAACATGGACAGTAAGCTCAGAGAGTCTGCATTTCCATCCTGCTTTCATGTGGTACTGAGGGTCCACGTACCACACTTTGAGTAGTAAGAGTCTAGTTAAGTCTATTTAAGTCTATTCACAGCTTTATTTTTAAAATCTTGGAATTGTTCTCTAATTTATTTCAAGATCCACAAAGGCGTTGCAGTCTGTAGCTTGTAAAACACTGCTCCAAATAATTTCTAAAGCGTCATTCATCTCGGTAATCCCATTGTTATCTTCCTGTCCTTGGGATAAAATTCCTAGACCTAGGTGTTAATGGAGTTAGGACAGGAGGCTCACAGCCAGAATGACTCAAGAATCAGCTTTCATACTAGTTCCCAGCCCTTTCTTCACTGTCTCAAGCGTATGCCTTGCAGCTATATTAACTAACTGATTGATCACTTAGTAAGAACAGGGGATTGAATAAAGTGCTCCTTATCTACCACATTTATTCCTACAACTCCCCATGAGGGATCCCCATTTGACAGTTGATAGAGGCAAGCAACTAATAACAGGGAGAGCTGGATTCCAGAGGCTGTGTTCCTATAACAGCCAATGTCTTCATGGCTTTAGTGATCTCTGCCTCACGATATTCACACTCTTGTGTAGCCCCTTCCCACAATGAATGAGTCTGACTGGTAACTGATTGTGGAGGAAAGGATGACATGTGACTTCTAAGGCTCATTTAAAAGGAACATCGTGGCTTCTTTCACTCTCTTGGATCTCTCTCTGAAGAAGCCAGGTTGCCATGTCATGAGAATTCTCAGGCAGCCTCATAAAAACGTTCATATAGTGATGGATTGAAGCCTCCTGCCAATAGCCAGTACCAACTTGTCAGGTAACAGGAGAGCCATCGTGGAAGTGAGCCTTCCAGCCTGTGGAGACTTCAGATGACAGCAGCCCCAGCTGATGTCTTGACTGCCACCTCCTGAAAGCTGCCAAACTAGAACCATCCAGCTAAGTTTCTCCCAAATTCCTGACCCACAGAGACTGTGTGAGATAACAATTATTATTGTTCTACACCATTAAGTTTGGGGGGTAATTTGTTATTTATTTATTTATTTGGAGTAATTTGTTATACAGGAAAAGAAAACTACACTTGTCCTTCAGTATTGTGGGGGATTGGTTCTAGAACCTCCCTTAAATACCAAACTCTGCAGATGCTCAAGTCCCTGATATAAAATGGCACAGTATTTGCATATAAATTAATGCACATTCTCCTGTACAGGGGTGTCCAACCTGTGGCTTGTGGGACACATGCTAATTTTGTGAGAGCATTTTTACTTATCAGTGGCATCAGATATCAATGAAAAGTATACATGGACTTTTTCTTTGCTAATCAGATTTCGTCAGTGTTTGTATATTTCTTGTGTAGCCCAAGACAACTAACTCTTCTTACAACTACAATAGAGAAAAGGTCAGACACTCCAGCAATATCTCTAGATTACTCATAGAACCTGAGTAATGTAAATGCTACATAGTAGTTATTACACTATATTGTTTAGGGAATAGTAACAAGAAAGAATATTTATGCATGTTTGGTACAGACACAATTTTTTTCCAAATATTTTCCTTCTGCAGTTGGTTGAATACGTGAATGTGGAACTCATAGATACAGAAGACTAAATGTAATGCAGTTCTTAAACAATAAGGTATATTGCATCACTATAATTCAACCTTAAAAGGAAAGTGGAACTTTTGTGAAAACCCTTCAGAATAATTCTTCTCTGTGGCTTCTTGTGTCATGGTTCAGGACAATACAACCAACCTTGTGGGAGGCATCTACTGCCCAAGTCCATGGGTATTAGACTTGACTGCATGACTTGTGTTAGCCAGCTGGATATAGAGTTATGATGTTACATCACATCAAGCAAAAGATTTTGGAGCCACTGCAAGAATCTGCAGTCATCTGTGAAAACAACACATTCCAGACTGTGGATATTCTGTTAGCCTGGGTCCCAGAATGAGAAGATGTGAACACAGACCTGAACTTGGAGATAAGCAGAGCGGCAACTGACTTACAGACTCGCAAGTGAGAAGCCAGTGGTATTGTTGTAAGACATAAGATTCGGGGTTGTTGCTACTGCAGGGAAAGCTGACTGCCACGCTCACCGTGCTGTATGATGCCGTGCTCCATGAGCCGCTGGCAAAGCTGCTCTGCCTCCTTCCTCGTAGTGGCCTCACCCTCCTGAACTAGCCAGTCCAGGAATTCAGATGCCATGAAGGTGCGCTCATACTTGACTCCTTCCTCCTCCCTGGGCTGCAGTAGTGTATTTTCTGGGCTCATCAACCTGAAAGGAAGAAAAGGGAAAAGAAAAATAAAACACCTACACACAAGGAAAACAGCTCATTTGGAACCCTACACCACAGGCTTCTGTGAAGTATCACAGCAGAGTTGTCTAACAGATAGATGTGGCTGTCATGTGTTGTCACATAGGCGATTTCTTAGAGGAGGATCTGGGTCTGTTTCAGACACGGACAAGATAAATTTTCTCCTGATAATCAGAAAAACTGTGGAAATGCAATCCAAAACTTTATCATTAGCAGACTGCATCCAAGCTAGCAATCTCAAAAAGGAGTTACAGTTTACTGACCACACCTTTCTACAAAGGTTAGTGTTTCTTTCCTAAAGGCATTATTTCATTCCCCAAATGATTGTGCCGATAAGAAGACTACTGCTGTAGACTGAATGTGTGCACCCCAACAGATTTCATATGTTGAATCTTTAGACCCTACTATGATGGTATTTGAAGATGGGATGCCTTTGGGAGGTCATGGGGGTGGACCCCTCATCATGGGATTCGTGCCCTTATGAGGAGACACACAAGGGAGCTAGCTTGCTTCCTCAGTCCCTGCTCTCTCTCTCTTTCCATATGGGGACACAGCAAGAAGATGGCTATCTGCAAACCAGAACGCAGGTTTCCACCAGACACTGAATCTGCTGGCACCTTGATCTTGGAGCTTCCCAAACAAATGCTTATTGTTTGAGTCTATGGTATTTTTTGTTAGACAACTACTTAAGTCATTCCTTTGCCACCCTCTCATACCCACATAGCTTGCTCCTCATACTGGCATTCCCAAGCATTGCTCAATTCCTTTGGATTCTGTCCTCACATCTCCAAAAGAGCTCCCACTGGGCCCATGGGTGTTCGTCTGTGCATCCAGACATGACACACTGTGACATAAATGCAAGTCTTCCTTTTGATTGACATGAATGCCATTAGCTGGTGATCACTGCCCTCAGCTAGAGGGGTGTCACACTCCACTGGTTTCCCTCCTGTCCTTCTGCTCCTACCTCTTCCTCAGCTACCTTAGGAAGAAGGTTGGCTCCTCTTCATCTCCCTGGATGTCAAATGCTGGAATCCCTGGAGATTGGGTCCCCAAATACCTCTTTTCTCTTTCCATAGTCTCTCAAGTGAGCTTCTTCATCCCCATGACTTCTATCACCATCCATTTCCTAAGGATTCCCAAAATTATATCCCCAGACCAGGCCTAAATGCCTAACTCAAGAGCTTCACATGCACAGAGACATCTCAAAGATTCCTCGGAATCAACAATCCCAGAACTGAACTTATGTTCTGCCCCCATCCCTGGTCCTGTGTCAGTCAGTGCTTTCAAAAGGAAACAAAAGCGCTGTCCTTGCTGCCACCCTGTCCTCATCCCCTTCCCAGTCTGTCAGCGTGAACTGTCAACTTTGTCTCCTGACTCTCTCCCAGGTATGTGTAGTTCTTCTTCCCATCTTAGGCACTGCCACTACCTTACTTTAAAATACATATAGAGGCCAGGTGCAGTGGCTCACACCTGTAATCCTAGCACTATGGGAAGCCAAAGCAGGATGGCTTCAGCTTAGGAGTTTGAGACGAGCTTGAGCAAGAGCCAGATGCCATGCGCACTAACAACAGAAAAATCTAGCTGGGTGTAGTGGCCCATGCCTGTAGTCCCAGCTACTCAGGAGGTGGAGGCAAAAGGGCTACTTAAGCCCAAGAGTTTGAGGTTGCTGTGAGCTATAATGCCACTGCACTCTACCCAGAGTGACAGAGTGAGACTTTGTCTCAAAAAAAGAAAAAAAAAATAGATTTAATTTACATGACTAGTCTTATCTTTTCTTTTTCCTTTTTTTCTTTCTTTTTGGAACAAAATCTTATTCGGTCACCCTAGCTAGAGTGCACTGGTGTCATCCTAGTTCACTGCAACCTCAAGCTCCTAAACTCCAGTGATTCTCCTGTGTCAGCCTCCTCAGAGCTTGGACATTAGGCATATGCCACTATATCAGGCTAATCTTTTCTATTTTTTCTAGAGATGGGGTCTCTTGCTCAGGCTGGTCTCAAACTCCTGAGCTCAGACTATCCTCCAGCCTCAGCCTCCCAGAGTGCTAGGATTACAGTTTTATTCATTGGATTATGCCATGCATCCACTCTTGTTCTCAGCCCAACCTTGAGCACCTAACTCCAGATGTGGCAATTAAATGATCTTCTTAAAATTCAAACCTAATAATGTCCCATTCTTGCTGAAAATATCCTTTAGTGGATTCTCATTAATTTAAAACAAAGACCAAAATCCTTAACATGCGGGCTTCTGCCCCCTATCCCATTAGAACTGCACTCAGATTTTACTTCTATGTGCTCCAGAGATGCTGATCTTCCATTAGTTCCTCAAACACACCATGCCCCATCGGCTCTAGGGCCTTTGAATATGTCATGCCCAAGACTGGCAGGCTCTCTCCCTCTTCTACCCACTATTCTCTGACTGCTCAGGCCTACTTAACTTCTTGTTCTTTGTATCTCAACTATGGTCAGGTCTCTACCAACTCACCTCATTGCTCCCTGTACAGGTTTTACGAGAGTAAAGACTACTCATTTACAGGCTCCAAGAAGGTAGAGGCCATGCTTGCCCATAAAACCTCGTCCAATGAAAAATGGAAGTTTATAAAATACCAAGTCATTATGTCATCTTCCTCCATAAAGCTATTTCTGATGAGTTCCTGTCTTCTATATGAAAGTTTGGCTCTTTCTTTTAAAAATCTTCATTTCCTCGGAAACTTATAGTAATATATGCAATACAAATTGAGCTATTTCACTCTCGAATAGGAAGAAACCTCGGAGGTCATTGTAGGCTAAATCATTCTTCATCCACATGAGAAAAATATAGTTCTCATCCAAATGAGAAAAATTGAAAGACAGCATTCAGGATAGCAGAAAGAAAACTTGCTCAAGGTCCTGGAAACATGCACATTATATCTGTCTATCAGTCATCTCATTTGGAGATTAAACCTGCATACTCAATGCCATATGATGTTCATTTTTAATCCTTTTAGAATTAGAGCTCAACAATGCTGTAGAAAGAACACTGGACTAAGAATTAGAAGGTTTAAGTTTATCTTCAATGGGTCACTCTGTAGCTTTGAGACATAAGTCAAGTCATTTTTCCCTTTTTTTCAGAATCATTTTTCTCAAGAGTAACATGGTATTATCAGCCGGCTATTGTCAAAATGATATGTGAGTATGAGTGAAACAACTTTATAATACAAAACAACACACAATATACACAAAACCTTCCACATAACATTAAGTAATCATTGTCCCTACATCAGGGCATGGTGAATTTTTTTTTTTTTTAATTATTGAATCATAGCTGTGTACATCAGTGCAATCAAGGGGTACAATGTGCTGGTTTCATATACAATCTGAACTATTTTCATCAAACTGATTAACATAGCCTCCATGGCATTTTCTTAGTTATTGTATGAAGACATTTGTATTCTGCATTTAGTAAGTTTCACCTGTACCCTTCTAAGATGCACCGTAGGTGTGGCCCCACCAATTACCCTCCCTCTACCCCAACCTCGCCCTTCCTCTCCCTTCCCTTGCCCCTTTCCCCATATTCTTGTGCTATAATTGGGTTTTAGCCTTCATATGCAAGCTATAAATTAGCTTCATAGTAGGGCTGAGTACATTGGATACTTTTTCTTCCATTCTTGAGATACTTTGCTAAGAAGAATATGTTCCAACTCCATCCATGCCAAATAGTTAGGAACTACTTTCCCTAACAAATGCAAACATTGTAACCTAATCATTAGTACCCTCTTAATAATCTGAACTAAAAAAAAAGTAAAAAGTCAATAGAACAGGTAATTAAAAAAAGGTTATGGACTGATGAAAATGGAGACTCCTTCAAGCTCCCTCTGCTCTTCCCGCAAGAATCATCAAAGTTCAGCTTGAAATCCACAGATGGGGCATAGGATTGGACAATAGGAGACTTGGGACCCAACCCCCACTCACTCAGCTGCAGACTAGTCATGTGACTTCCCACTGTGTCTCTGAGCACATGTTAAATGAGGAAGAGATAGCTGTTCTGTTTCCTTCACTGGACTGCTGTTATTATCAAAAACCTTTTGGGGGAAAAACTTCTAAGTGTATAAATGTATACTTTGATATTAAGCCTCTTTATAAAAGCTATTAGCATATAACCAAACTCATTCAAACTTCTTATTCAGCATGTAACAGAACTCACTTAAAAATCTTTAGATCTTTAACCAAGCCAATCCTTCTTAGCACTTTAGTCCATATATGTAGAAATAGCTGCTAGGCTGTTTTCCCAGAGTTAATAACAGCTACATTGGTGTGAGCAATAAGAATTCTATTTAGTGTGTAATGGACATCTCCTTCTTGGAAGGGGACATGCACCGGTCAGCACAAAGGACAGAAGCAGGAATATGTTCTGTGGGAGATTATGGGCAAGGATGGCCACCATCGCTCCTCTCACACTTCCTTCCAGTGACCTCACTGTTTCTTCCAGGGACAGGTTGAGTCATTTCAACTTCCCTTGAACCAAGGCTGACTTTGTGACTTGCTTTGCCCATAGGATGCAGCAGAAGTGACATTATGCAACTTCTAAGGCGAAGCTTTAAGGGGTCTTGCAGCTTCTGCCTTTGCCCCTGCAACACCCTCCTGAGACTACTATGTAATCACATAGCACTCGCCTCCTGGAGAAGAGTGACCGGAGAACCAAGGTGCCCCACAAAGAGCAAGCAGCCTGTGAATGAGGACATCCAGAACCTTCCAGCCCAGCTGACCATCCAGTAACCATATGAATGGGTCCAGGTTAAACCAGTAGAACAACTGTCGTACACCCACAGAATAACAAGAAATAATACATCACTGCTAAGTTTTAGATTGCTAAGTTTTAGGCTGATTTGTTGTGCAGAAAAAGATAACCAGGACGCACTGGCAAAAACATGTGAATCTCTGCATACAGACATATCACATAGATCAGAAGCACCAAAGCAATGTTGGATGAACAGAGGAAGGTCCTGGAAATCCAGAAAAGAGAACAGAAGGTCTGATGTGTGTGCCCAAATAAGGAGTACCTCTGCTCCTTCTTTTTTTTTTTTTTTTTTTTTTTGCCTCTAAATAAGGTTTTTGGGGGTGAAAACAGAGAAAAAAACTAGCCACCCACTTTCCGGTTTTAAACATTACTTCCTCTAAGAAAGTTCTGATTATTACAAATCTGGACCATGCCTCACTTCTCAGAGCCTGAGGGGAATCACCTGCTCCCTTGACTGATAGCTTTGTGAGACCAGAGTCCCGTGTTCATGAGGTTTACAGATGTTTCCTAACACAGTAAGTTTTCAAAAAGTATTTGCCAAATGAATAATCTCATTTCTATGCATTCCCCTACTACACATTGTCACCCAAATTTATGTTAAAAATGACTTCCTAAGGATGACACTGAATGGAGATGAGGCGAATCAAGAGAGTTCTGTACAACTGACATCTCCATTTCAAACACAGACACAGACTCCTGGATTCTAACCACCCTGCCCCTTCAATCTCAGTGAGTTTCCTTTCCTTTCCCCAGGAGTGGGAAGGGTGAGGGTATGGGGTTAATTCATGTCACTTCTTATAACCAGAAATATGACCTTCCAGCCCTCTAGCCTCCTGCTAAGTATTTGGTGGCTTCTGGACAAATGGCTGGTGAGCTGCATCTGCCAATGTAGGCTCTGGGAGGAGGCCAGCTGGCAGCCTGGCCTGCGCTGGCTGACTCTGCTTTTAAAACATGCCCTGCCACCCTTAGCACTTCCTTATTTCATTTCCCCTTATAATGAAGTTGCGTCCACATCCAGGTTCCTATCTTCAAGAGCAAGCCTTTCTTGGGATTTGATTTTAGGTTTAATATGTATTCACAGTGTTAAAATAAGAATTTCCCAGCATGAGCAAGACTGATGTCCTGTTTGTACAAAAAATAGAAAAATTAGCTGAACTTGGTGGTGGGCACCTGCAGTCCCAGCTACTTGAGAAGCTGAGGCAGGAGGATCACTTGGGCCCAGGAGTTGAAAGTTGCAGTGAGCTGTGATGACACCAGCACTCCGGCCAGAAGGCCAGAGCAAGACTCTGTCTCAAATACAAACAATAACAAAAATACAATCTGACTTACTATTTGTCTCAATTCTCTTTTGGTATGTAACATGTTACCCCTAAACATGGTAATTTAAAATGACCATCCTTTAATTATATCTTAATATTCTATTTATTGCCTCGGACTGCACTGGGCAGCTCCTCTGTGGTGAAGTGTAGGTTCACTCACAAGTGCATGCAGGTGGTGGCCAGAGCCAGATGGCTGGCTCCACGGTGCTCCTCAATAGAGCCTCTGTGTCCAGTAAGGCAGCCTGGACATCACACACGGTGACGCAGGGCTCAAGGAGGATGGAGCAGGTCCTGCCAGGATGGCTGCTGCTGCTCCTCCTCATCCTCCTTCCAGCTTAGTAACAGCTCCTAACAGATATAAATCAATACCATACAATTAACCCATTCCGCACATATAATCCAGTAGGCTGTAATGCATACACAAGTTGTGCAACCATCTCCATCATCCACGTTAGAACATTTTCATCTCCCCAGTAGGAAACCCCAATCCTGTAATAGTCACATCCCATTTCCCATTCTCCCAGCCATAGGCAAACACTAATTAGTTTCCTGTCTCTGAACTTAGCTATTCCAAATATTTCATTTAAACGGACTCACGCGACACGGGGTCTGTTGTGACTGACTTCATTGACTTAGCATAATGGTTTCAAAATTCATCCATCTTGTAGCATGTATGAGTATTCCATTCCTTTTTATTGTCAAATAAGAGTCCACTGAATGGATATACCACATGTTGTTTATCTACTCATCAGCTGGGGAATATCTTTCCATCTTTGGTTATTATGAATGATGCCGCTATGAACACTCATATACACGTTTTTATGGATATATATTTTCATTTTTCTTGGATATGCCCCTAGGAGTGGGATTTCTGAATTATGTGCAACTCTATTTCACCTTCTGAAGAACTGCCAGATTGTTTTCTGAAGTGGCTTTGTCATTTTACATTTCCATCAGTAAGGTGTAAGCATTCCGATTTCTCTTCATCCTTGCCAAAATTTGTTATCATATATTGTTTTTTAGCATAGCCATTCCTGTGGGTGAGGTTTTGGTTTGAATTTCCCTGATGGTTCAAGACACTGAGCATGTTTTCATGTGCTTAGTGCCCATTTGTATATTGTCTTTGGAGAAATGTTTATTCACATACTTTGCCCATTTTTTAATTAGGTTCTGGTCTTTTATTATTGAATTTTAAGAGTTCTTACAAGTTCTGGATGCAAGTCTGTTATCAGATATTTGATTTGTAAATATTTCTCTCATTCTCAGAGTTGTCTTTTCACTTTCTTGATGGTATAGTTTGCAGCACAAAACTTATTAATTTGGACATAGTCCAATTTGTCTGTTTCTCTTTTTGGTTGTTTGTATTCTTTGAATCACACCTAAGAAACCAATGCCTAATTCAAGCCTATGAAGATTTGCTCCTATGTTTTCTTCAGAGACTACTACAATTTTAGCTCTTAAATTCACTTCCCTGATCCATTTAGAGTTAGTTTTTAAACAAGGGGTGAGGTAGAGCCCAACTTCATTCTTTTGCATGTAGCTATCCAGTTGTCCCAGCACCATTAATGAGAGGACTATTTTTTTTCTCCCATTGAATTAATTATCTTGGCATTCTTGTGAAAAGTAAATCAACCATGCCAGGCTTATTAATGCCTAGGCTCAGAAGTCACAGGATGACACCTGTCCTGAGTTATACTGCCTGAAGCTGTCACAGACACAGGCCAGGCTCACGCAGAGGGGACATACATGGCAGCTCTTCATGGACTGGGCAACATGAACGCATTAGGAAGAGGTGCAGATGTTTGGCGTCACCACTGGAGATGACTTAACATACCACTCTATTTTAGACATCTGAGGGGCAATTGCAATAGTTATGACTTATTCACAATTCTGTGTTGTCTCTCCCTTATTTAATTTTTTAAAATTTTACTTAAACTATTGGGTAGTTTTAAAAGCATGAGATCTGAAGTCAGACAAACCTGGCTTCAAATTCTAAATTGTACACTTGTTAGCAATATGACTCTGCTTCTCCGTATGCAAAATGGGGATAAAAATGGTGACTACTTGTGGAGTTGTGGAGTTACAATGTGATAATGCACAAAAAGTTCTAGTCGAGGTGCCTGGTACACCACAGACATTGAATAAATTTTAGCCACGATAATGATGATGGTGATGACAACTATAAAAGTTTTATAGATGGAGGCTAAAAATCAAACCCCTTTCTTTGTATCAATATGAATTAAGGACAAGGATAATTCCATTTTAATAAGTAATCAGAAATATGTATAATGCTCTGAGACATCTTACACTTTACTTTATAAAATGAATTTATTTTTAGTCAAAATTTTTATATGATGACCTATAATCTTGACATAAAGACGTGCACCATGTAAGTTGTTGAGCACTCACAGTACTTGCTTCCTGAAAGTATCAGGTTTTGACTGTGTATCAGAGCTGATTTCAAGATTTCCTGGATCTCAATCTGACTTCGATTTCCCAGACTCATATTAACCTAGAAGGAAGGCAGCACTACAATAGAAGGAACTGCTACGTTTAGGGGTCAGCACAGGAATAGAAATAAGCTGATAGCGATCTCCTAGTACATTGAAAAAAATTCAAAAGAGTGGAGAAGGCCCCAAACAATGTGAGAATGAATGTATGTGAATGGTGTACAGGAGCAGAATCCAGGGAGGGAGCTGGAAGGGGCTGTGGAACTTAAGGCACAGATGTTTTAGAATTTACAGACAGGGCTTGGAAAAAAAGGTCATGTGTTAATATGATGAATTAGTCTAAAAAGTGAATCATAAAATTCTATACACATGATAACTATTAATTTGCCTTAAAAATTAACAATTAATTCACCCTAATATTAAAAGTGTTACCTCTGGGATAGCTTGTGAATAAGTTTCTTTCTCTTCTCTTGTTTTTTGTTTTTTTTTTTCTTAAGATAAGGGCTGGCTCTGTTGCCCAAAGTGGCAAGATCTAGTTCACTGCAGCATTGAACTCCTGGGCTTAAGTAATCCTCCTGTCTTAGACTCCGAGAGGGAGTAGCTGGGACTACAAGTACATGCCTCTGTGCCTGGCTAATTTTTATTATTTTTATTTTCATAAAGATGTTATGTCGCCCAGGCTGGTCTCAAACTCTGTGCCTCAAATGATCCCCCTGCCTCAGCCTCCTACAGTGCTGGGGATTATAGGTGTGAGTCACTGTACCTGGAGTTTTTCTTCAAAATAGAATTTCTTATTGCTCAAATTCTCTCCCAAAGAGAATATGGTACATTTGTAACTGAGGAAAATTGTTATCAATAAAGAAGCTAAATTAATTTTATGTTTAACCAGATGCCTGGTTTCTCCCAAAATGCTTAAATGAATACCCAATGTAATAAATTCATTCTCCACATATAACAATATATTTAGATGTATATATTCAGATGTACACTTCCAACAAACAGTTTTGAATGTATAACATTGACTTGGGTTATTAGCAAGAAAGTATTAGTCAGAGAGAAATGCTTACATGAGCTTTAGTATTTTTAAGCTCTATGCTATTATGTATCTAATAGCACTATGCTATTATGTATAGAACAGATATTATACAGTTAAGTTGACATAATGTTCATAATAATTTGGCTTGCAACTAGTAAACAGAAAGAAGTTCAGTTCATGTTTATGAGTAAAAATAGTGTATACTAGAAAAGGTAACAAAAAAGCAAACAAGTAGCATTTTATATTATTCGCCAACAAGTATCTTCTCCCCTCCTCTCCCTACCTCCACATTATACACTGAACAGAACATACTCATTCTCACCTTTGTCCTTTACTCATGCTGTTCCCTCACTTTTCCCCTCCTTCTCTTCCCTGGAGACATTGAAACTATTCCTTAAAATACGGGTTATTTGTACGGAGATACACGTCGTTCACTGCACAAGGGAACCTGGAGTCAGGGACTGAAATCCAGCCCCAGCTCCCCATGGCCAATCCTGTGTGGAGCGGAGGGGCTGCAGCAGCCTGAAGGAAATGGGAGAAGGGGCCTGTCTCTCATAGTAGGACTCTGCTGTAAGGGCACAGATCAAGTCCTAAGGCCTCCATGGAAGTGCCCCCACGAGGGAGCAGCCCGCACAGGTCATATTCTCACTCTCTTTTTGACCTTGAAGTCAGTACCTTGGTTTTGTATAGATCCCCTTAGTTTTTAATGTACTGTTTTTACCCCTCTAGCTAAACTATAAGCTTCTAAAGAGTAGACAACATGTCTTGAGTATTTATTTATTTATGTATTTATTTATTTATTTATTTATTTAAGACAGAGTCTGTCTCTGTTGTCCTGGCTAGAGTGCTGTGGTGTCATAACTCACAGCAACCTTAAACTCCTGGGTTTGAGTGATTCTTCTCCCTCAGCCTCCCAAATAGGTGGGTCTATATGTACCTGCCACAATGCCTGGCTAGTTTATTCTATTTTTAGTAGAAACCAGGTCTCACTCTTGCTTAGGCTGGTATTGAACTCCTGTGCTCAAGCAATCCACTCGCCTCAGCCTCCTAGAGTGCTAGGATTATAGGTGTGAGCCACTGTGCCAGCCTGTCTTAAATATTTTTTATTCTTAGAAAACTGAATTCTGGGATGAGGTATACATTAGGTGCTCAACTAATGTGGTCTGTAAGTAACTGACTGAAAACTAAGCAAATATCACAAATAGTAATGGAGAGCATTACTTGTCTGTGAAGGATAAAATCCCTTCCTCTTTGTTATTTTAAATTATTTGGGAAGAAAACCAAGAACACTTTAGTGCTGGTTTATATGTTCTAAGAGGCTAATATTCTGGGAACTAAGTTGTAATTTTCACATTCCTCTTAGTTTTTAGTGTTGTATTAAATAGGCATTTTCAGAACTTGAATCAGCTCTACACAGAAGCCAAGTGTGGATTCTAAGGCCATGGCCATTGTAAATGGCTACATTCAACTATGGTTTCATAACCACAAAATTACACAAGAAGGAGAGAAGCCAAGCTCCTCTACCCTCAATTCTAAACAATTCAAACCTCTCTGAGCCTTTTCAAACAAGTATCAAGGGAATTTGGGTTCTAAAAGGCTCCTTTTAAAGGAATGGTTATTCTTTATTTTGGACGCTTTCATAATTATGAGAAAATAGAAGAATTTACCACCAGAACAAAGAAAAAAAGGAGGGGTAAGGAAAGAAATTTATTAGGAAGGAAGGACAAGATGAAGTGATAAAGAAAAATCGAAGACAGTGCTAACCGGGAGGAATGGGTGAATATATTTTAAAGGCAAGAAAGAGTGATAAAAAACAGAACACAATGTAGGGATGGCCTTTCTGCAGGCTAACAGGCTAGGTGACAGTAGGACCACTTTGTCCTGCGTATTTGTGGAAACAGTGTAAAAAAGTAAGAAAACAGCCCCTGGTCTTTACTCTACTAAGGTCTCATCTTGTAAAATTATAATACTCCCTCTCTTAAAATAAATTTTAAATCACTACTTTGATACATTTATTTTATTTATTTATTTATTCAATCGAGACAGGGTCTCACTCTGTTGCCCTGACTAGAGTGCCACAGCATCATCATGGCTCGGCAACCTCAAACTCTTGGGCTCAAGAAATCCTCTTGCCTCAGCCTACCAAGTAGCTGGGATTACAAGTGCTCGCCACAATGCCCCACTAGTTTTTCTATTTTTAGTAGAGAGGAGGTTTTGATATTGCTCAGCCTGATCTCAAGTTCCTGAGCTCAAGCAATCCACCTGAGTTGGTCTCTCAGAGTCCTAGGATTACAGGCACGAGCCACTGCACCTGGCCGGCCCAACTAATTTTTGACAAGGGTGTCAAGCCCATCCAAGGGAAAAGGATCAACAAATAATGGTACTGGGAGAATTAGTCATATGGGGAAGACTAAGGTTGGATCCTTATCTCGTACCTTATACAAAAAATAACTTCAAACAGATGAAAAACCTAAATGTTAAAGCTAATACCATAACACTTTTATTACTTTGGCTTTGGCAAAGAATTCTTAGATATGATACCAAAAGCACAATAGACAATAGGAAAAATAGATAAATTAAATTATATCAAAATTTAAATTTTTTATAAAAATATTTTTTTTAAATTTTTATGCTTGAAATAAATCAATAAGAAAGTGAAAAGCTAACTCATGGCTCGGCACCTGTGACTCAAGAAGCTAACGCACCAGCCACATACACCTGAGCTGGTGGGTTCAAATCCAGCCCAGCCCACCAAACAACAATGACAGCTGCAACCAAAATATAGCTGGGTATTGTGGCAGGCACCTGTAGTCCCAGCTACTTGGGAGGTGGAGGCAGAAGAATCACTTGAGCCCAGGAGTTGGCGGTTGCTGTGAGCTGTGATGCCACAGCACTCTACCCAGTGTGACAGCTTGACGGTCTATCTCAAAAAAAAAAGAAAGAAAGAAAAGATAACTCACAGATTGGGAGAAAATATTTGCAAATCATGTCGTATAAGGGACTTGTATCTGAAATATATAAAGAACACTTAAAACTCAATAATAAAAAGATAAATGACCTAGGTAAAACTGGCAATTGGTCAGGTGCTGTAGCTCACTTGTGTAATTCCAGCACACTGGGAGGCTGAGGCAGGAGAATTGCTTGAGGGCAAGAGTTCAAGACCAACCTGGGCAACACAGTGAGACCTTGTGTCTACAAAATATAAAAAGATTAACTGGGTGTGGTAGCATATGCCTGTAGTCCTATACATGAATGTTTATAACAGCATTGTTCATTATGATCAAAAAAAAAAAGAGAGAGAGAAAGAAAGAGAAAGAAATAATTCAAATGCTACCAATTGAAAAAACTGAAAATGTTGTATAGGCATACAATAGAGTATTATTTGTCTATAAAAAGGTGGGAAGTATTAAAACATGCTACAACATGATTGAGCCTGGAAAACACTATACTAAATGAAAGAGGACAGTCACACATTCATACAAAATATTCAGAACACAGAAATTTTGAGAAACAAAGTAGATTAATAGTTGCTTAGAGGTGAGGGAAATGAAGGAATAGGGGAGTGATAGCTACAGGGTATGGATTTCTTTTTAAAGTGATGTAAATGTTCTAAGATGGATTAAGATAATGGTTGTACACATCTATGACTATACTAATAACATGTTTTTAAAAAGCATAAAATTGATATGTATGCTTTAAATGGGTGAACTATATG
The DNA here is from genome assembly GCA_963574655.1 of Perodicticus potto. Classification (NCBI taxonomy): domain Eukaryota; kingdom Metazoa; phylum Chordata; class Mammalia; order Primates; family Lorisidae; genus Perodicticus; species Perodicticus potto. Next base: position 571 of record CAUYRH010083297.1, on the reverse strand, counting down.
GTATATGAATTACATTTCCATAAAGATGTTAAAAAATTAGCACTTTGGTAAGCTGATTCGTTCATTCATTCAGTCAATAAATATTTATTAATCATCTTCTATGTCCCAGGAGTTTCAGAAATGAGAAAACATGGCCTTTGCCCTTAAGTGGCTTACTATCAAATGGGAAGCAAACATTAAAAACATTTAGGCAAAGCAGATAAACGCTCTAACTGAGGTACAGAAATACATAGGATGAAGGGGAAGCAAGAGAATGAAATACCTAAGTCTACTACAGGGAGCTTTCAAGCTCCAAATTAAGAAGAAATGGAAGCTGGTCTTGTGAGGCCATGAGAGGATACAGGATCAAGGAACAGCCAATATGATGCATGGGGAGGATACAGGATCAAGGAACAGCCAATACGATGCATGGGGAGGATACAGGATCAAGGAACAGCCAATACGATGCATGGGGAGGATACAGGATCAAGGAACAGCCAATACGATGCATGGGGAGGATACAGGATCAAGGAACAGCCAATACGGTGCATGGGGAGGATACAGGATCAAGGAACAGCCAATACGGTGCATG
>CAUYRH010083294.1:0-10659 GCA_963574655.1 Perodicticus potto | reverse complement strand
TAGAGTGCCGTGGCATCACAGCTCACAACAACCTCCAACTCCTGGGCTCAAGAGAGTCTCCTGCCTCCGCCTCCCAAGTAGCTGGGACTACAGGCACCCGCCACAATGCCCGGCCATTTTTTGGTTGCAGCCGTCATTGTTTGGCGGCCCGGGCTGGATTCGAACCAGCCAGCTCAGGTGTATGTGGCTGGCGCCTTAGCCCGTTGAGCCACAGGCGCCGAGCCTTAAATCGTATGTTACTAAAAACATGTCAACGTTTTTTCTTAAAGATTCAAGGTTACACGAGAATGAAATAAAAATGAGAAATACCACAGGCAGAACATCAACACAGAGAGACAGGTCCATCCCAGTGTCACTGCTGCACAAGCATCAGAGTGGAAAAACCAAACAGCCCAAGACGTGTGACAACACACAACTGGCTAGATTTGGTTCAGAACCAGCAGGTAACAACCTGTTCTATTTAAAATCCGGGTGTTGGGCCAGGAGCAGTGGCTCATGTCTGTAATCCTAGCACTCTGAGAACCTGAGGCAGGTGGGTTGCTTGAGCACAGGAGTTCAAGACCAGCCTGGGCAAGTGTGAAGCCCCATCTCTAAAAACAGAAAAACCAGCCAGGTGTGGTGGTGGGCCTATAGTCCCAGCCACACAGGAGGATAGGGCAGGAGGACTGCCCGAGCTCAGGAGTCTGAGGTGGTTGTGAACTATGACATTACGGCACTCTATGCAGGGCAACACAGTGAGACTCTGTCATAACATAACGTCACGTCACGTCACATCACATCGGCTTGGTGCCTGTAGCTCAGTGGTGAGGGTGCTAGCCACATATACCAGAGTTGGTGGGTTCAAACCCAAACCAGGCCTGCCAAACAACAATAACAATTACAACAAAAAAATAGCCAGGCGTTGTGGCAGGCGCCTGTAGTCCCAGCTCCTTGGGAGGCTGAGGCAAGAGAATTGCTTAAGCCCAGGAGTTGGAGGTTGCTGTGAGCTATGATGCCACAGTACTCTACTGAAGGTGACATAATGACACTCTGTCTCAAATAAATAAATAAATAAATAAATAGAACAAAAAAAATAAAATTCAGGTGCTGGAAGCTGATTTAAAGACAAATGAAAAGAACAAACCATAAAAACTAAAGCTAAAAACGTTCACAAACATAAGGACAGGACCTGCCTCTGGGTTAGAAGTCCTTCTTTTCCTTCTTATTTTAACCTTCCTGATGCTCTGAACTTTTCACTGGAAGAGATAAGCTGGGGTAGGGAAGAATCCTAGCATCCCCTGACAGGGCTGAATAGGAGAGGGATGAGGGCACATCTCTTAGTATGTGGCTGCAGCTCCTTGCATACTATGGCCTCAGACTTCCTCCAATGCCCCAACACTGCTGGAATGAGACCCTGGGGGTGTGCAGGCTCAGCCTGCAGCCCTGGCCATTGCTGGTGGTCTGGTAGCAAGTGGCACAAAGACAGACCAAGAACTGGACAGGTCCAAGATTCATGAAAGACTGAGTGAAACACACCCCAAGACTGGACAGTCAATTTTCTTTCTTTTTTTTTTGCAGTTTTCACCAGGGCCAGGCTTGAACCTGCCACCCCTGTATATGAGGCAGGTACCCTACTCCTTGAGCCACAGGCGCCACCTTCTTTTTTTTTCTTTTTTGGAGACAGAGTCTCACTTTGTGCCTCAGTAGAGTGCTGTGGCATCACAGCTCACAGCAAACTCAAACTCTTGGCCTTAAGTGATTCTCTTGCCTTAGCCTCCCAAGTAGCTGGGACTACAGGCACCCACCACAACGCTTGGCTATTTTTAGAAACTGGTCTCCAACCTGTGAGCTAAGGCAATCTACCCGCCTCAGCCTCCCAAGTGCTAGGATTATAGGCATGAGTCAATTTTCTTTTTCTTTTTTTTTTTGAGACAGAGCCTCAAGCTGTCACCCTGGATAGAGTGCTGAGGCATCACAGCTCACAGCAACCTCCAACTCCTGGGCTCAAGCGATTCTCCTGCCTCTGCTTCCCAAGTAGCTGGGATTATAGGCACCCGCCACAATGCCCAGCTATTTTTTGGTTGCAGCTGTCATTGTTATTTGGTGGGCCCAGGCTGGATTCGAACCCGCCAGCTCAGGTGTATGTGGCTAGTGTCGTAGCTGCTTGAGCCACAGGCGCCAAGCCATGAGTCAATTCTGTAATGGATCAAGAGTGCATTTATATTGACAAATTCCTACTGTGCACTTGGGTCTCCAATAGCCACCTGCTAAAGCACAGGAGAAGAGGTTGTGTAACAAGCACATTTCCACAAGGAGGGTTTCCCTGACAACACGACAATGGAAGAATAAGCTCCCAGCTATCACCACAACGCAGGGGACCAGGACATTGTGGGACACAGAGGCTCAGCATAGGAAAGCCACACGGGCTCATCTCTCCCTCTCCCCTGAGGCCCACACCAAGCAGAGGACAGGAGGCTCACCTGATAAGACAGGGCTCTGCACCAGGGCAGTGCTGACAGGAAGTGTGCCTTGAGCTGCCTTTCAGAGACCGTGTCTGTTGTCACAGCCACCACCGAAGCAGCTGGCTTTGTGCCTGTGCCTACCTGTGCCTACCTTTAGGCTAAACCCTGGACTATGAAAACGAAAGAGGAAATGGCCTAACACTTTAGCTCAGGCAACCTGGAACATCTCTCAACTGTACCCTGACTCTTCTTTCAGGGCTCCAGCAGCCTGGGCCATAGGCAGCAGCAGTTAATGCACAATGGGTTCTGGCTTGCGCTTCCTAAACCACAGCTTGTCTGTGTTTTGTTTGTTTTGCTTTGTTTTTTTGAGACACAAAAACCAGCATAGGAAACCCTGGATAGAGTGCCATGGCATCACAGCTCACAGCAACCTCCAATTCCTGGGCTCAAGCGAGTCTCTTGCCTCCGCCTCCCAAGTAGCTAGGACTACAGGCACCTGCCACAACGCCCGGCCATTTTTTGGTTGCAGCCATCATTGTTGTTTGGCGGGCCCGGGATGGATTCGAACCCCCCAGCTCAGGTGTACGTGGCTGGCGCCTTAGCCCGTTGAGTCACAGGCGCCGAGCCTTGTCTGTGTTTTATTTTTATTTTTCAGACCATCTCGCAGCATCAGCCTAGCTCACAGCCTCAAATTGCTGGGCTCAAGTGATCCTCCTGCCTCAGCCTCCCAAGTAGCTGGGACTACAGATGCCCTCTATCACGTTCAGTTAATTTTTCTATTTTGTGTGGAGATGGAGTCTCACTATGTTGCCTAGGCTGGTCTCGAACTCTTGAGCTCAAGGGATCCTTCTGCCTTGGCCTCTCACAATGCTAGGATTACAGACATGACCCACTGTGCCCCACCTTGTCCGTGTTTCAGATGCACTAATATCTAGCTCTGGGCAGGGGACCAGAAGCTTTTTCTCTGATGACAAAGCCCAGCAGTGCTGGCGTTAGCATGAGGGCCCGTACTCCTGGCAAGGGCAGGACTTACACGCTGCTGTCTGTGAGGGACAGGGTGTCCGCGTCACTGGACAGGCTCTGCTGCTCACTGTCATTGGCGCTGGTGGCTGGGGCCAGGGCATAGCCGGCGTTGACGTAACAGGAGTTGACGGGCTCCCTCCAGGATCCATACCTACAAACAAGCAGCACGTTAGTGGCAGCCTGCCAACAGCCTCTTGTTTTAATCCACATTTTCCGAATTATCTTGATATCCTAATGTATGAATTTAAAACACAGTGAGGGTAGGGCGCCAGCCACATACACTGAGCTGGCGGGTTTGAACCTAGCCTGGGCCAGCTAAAACAACAATGACAACTACAACAAAAAAAATAGCTGGGCGTTGTAGCAGGTGCCTATAGTCCCAGCTACTTGGGAGGCTGAGGCAAGAGAATTGCTTCAGCCCAAGAGTTTGAGGTTGCTGTGAGCTCTGATGCCACGGCACTCTACGGAGGGTGACAACTTGAGACTCTGTCTCAAAAAAATAAAATAAATAAATAAATAAATAAATATTAAAACAGGGAGGGCGAGCATCTCTACCGCCTTTCCTGCTGGCTCTTCCCAGGGTAGGGGGTACGTGCAAACACTGGGCATCTGTCCACATTTTCCCTCTGCTTTCAGGAAGACATTAAGTGCACACGCACTGATCATCATCAGGTTTCTGATTTGTCTTTGTACATGTAACTAGAAACAGGACGTGGATGTCCTGCTTTTTTTTCTTAAGAGCAAGCCAAATACGGTCAGTTATTTCTGTTACTGGCTACAAAGTGAGCCTGGCCTCCACTCCTCAGGGTGCTCCCAGAACTCCAGCAGGGACCTTCGGGCTCTAGACCCGCCCTCTCCTCTCTAACAACTGGTGCACAAGTCCGAGAATGGCCACAGGATGACACGGGTTCATGGGCGAATTCCCGCAATAGGCCTGCCCACACCCAACCTGGTGGGGCTCACCTCCCCCTGCTGCTGTGATCAGCCAGAGAAGGTCCCCCATTTAGTCTACACTTCCCTGCGTAACTGTCAGGGTGGCAGACGTGGGTTCCTCCTCTTCATCAGTCCACAAACCATGAGCATGTCACGTAGATTTCTACAATCTGAGGCAAGAAGACTGCTTGAGCCCAAGAGTTGGAGCCCACATTTCTACAAGTGGGTTTAATATCTGGTTATATATGCAGTCAATATTTTTCTCCCTAAATGCCATTTTTCTTTTTAATTTTGTTCATGTTGATTTTGAGCATACAAAAATTTTTCATTTCTGGGTGGCGCCTATGGCTCAAAGGAGTGGGGCGCTGGCCCCATATACCGGAGGTGGTGGGTTCAAACCCGGCCCCAGCCAAAAACTGGAAAAAAAAAAAAAAAAAAAATTCATTTCTATGAATTCAGATTGGCCAATCTTTTCCTTTTTGGATTTTTAGGTTTTTTTTGGAGACAAAGTCTCAAGCTGTCACCCTGGGGTCACAGGTCACAGCAACCTCAAACTCTTGGGCGTAAAGCAATTCTCTTGCCTCAGCCTCCCAAGTAGCTGGGACTTTAGGAGCCCACCACAACGCCCGGCTATTTTTTTGTTATTGTAGTTGTCATTGTTTTAACAGGCCTGGGCCAGGTTTGAACCCACCAGCCTCAGTGTATGTGGCCCGTGCCCTACGCACTGAGCTATGCATGCCACCCTAACAGTTTCTTTTAAATTTATACCTTTACCTGAAATGTGTAGAAATCTATTTCACACTCCCCCTAGAACAAAATGGACAGCCAGCTGTTAGCACTAAAGACTGTATCATCTCATTCTCAATAATTTTAATCCCTCTCTACACCATTATTTTAGCTTCCCTCACACATGCATCTATTATTGGATTCTGCACTGTTCTGCTAATTTATGTCGCTGTCACGTATAACCCCCTACACCTCAGTACCTCTGCAGGGTGCTCTGACCCATCTTTTTTTTTTTTGAGACAAGAGTCTCACTCTGTCACCCTGGGTAGAGTGCTGTAGCATCATAGCTCACAGCAACCTCAAACTCTTATGCTCAAACTATCCTCTTGTCTCAGCCTCCTGAGTAGATGGAATTACAGACACTTGCTGGGTTGTTTTTTTCTGTTTTTAGTACCAACAGGGTCTCACTCTTGCTTAGGCTGGTCTCGGACTCATGAGCCACCCGCTTCAGCCTTGCAGAGTGCTAGGATTATAGATATCAGCCACTGTGCCCAGCCAATGAAAAAATAAATTGTTTTGAGACAGAGTCTTGAGCTGTTGCCCTAGGTAGAGTGCTGTGGCATCATAGCTCACAGTGACTTCCAACTCTTGGGCTCAAGCCATCTTCTTGCCTCAGGGTTTTCTTTTTTTTTTTTGAGACAGAGTCTCAAGCTGTCACCCTGGATAGAGTGCTGTGGCATCACAGCTCTCAGCAACCTCCAATTCCTGAGCTCAAGCGAGTCTCCTGCCTCCACCTCCCAACTAGCTGGGACTATAGGCGCCTGCCACAACGCCTGGCCATTTTTTGGTTGCAGCCATCATTGTTGTTTGGCAGGCCCGGGCTGGATTCGAATCCGCCAGCTCAGTTGTATGTGGCTGGCGCCTTAGCCCGTTGAGCCACAGGCGCCGAGCCCCCTCAGGTTTTTCTTTCTTTCTTTCTTTTTTAATTTATTTTTTAGAGACAAAGTCTCAATTTATCACCCTTGGTAGAGTGCTGTGGCCTAACACAGCTCACAGCAACCTCCAACTCCTGGGCTTAGGCAATTCTTTTGCCTCAGCCTCCCAAGTAGCTGGGACTACAGGTGCCCGCCACAACGCCCGGCTATTTTTTGTTGCAGTTTGGCCGGGGCCGGATTCGAACCCACCACCCTTGGTATATGGGGCCAGCGCCCTACTCACTGAGCCATAGGCACCACCTCTGTTTTTCTATTTTTTAATTTTTTTTTATTAAGTCATAGACACGTAGATCATGAATACATTTATGTATATGTGGGGTAGGTTTTTCTATTTTTAGTAGAGAAGGGGTCTTGCTTTTTTTGCTCAGGCTCATTGAACTCATTGAGCTCAAGCTATCCACCTGCCTTGGCCTCCCAGAGTGCTAGGATTACAGGCAAGAGCCACCGTACCTGGCCCCATGAAACATTTTTACATGTACTTATTTATTTATTCATTTATTTATTTTTGAGACAGAGTTTCACTTTGTCACCCTCAGTAAAGTGCTGTGGTGTTACAGCTCACAGCAAACTCAGACTCTTGGGCTCAAGTGATTCCCTTGCTTCAGCCTCCCAAGTAGCTGGGACTACAGGTGCCTGTCACGACGCCCAGCTATTTTTAGAGACAAGGTCTCGCTCTGGCTCAGGCTGGGACCTGTGAGCTCAGGCAATCCACCCGCCTGGCCTCCCAAGTGCTGGGATTATAGGCCACCGTAGCCAGCCTAATGAAATATTTTTTTATTTTATTTTTTTATGAGACAGAGCCTCAAGCTGTTGCCCTGGGTAGAGTGCTGTGGCATCACAGCTCACAGCGACCTTCACCTCCTGGGCTCAAGCCATTCTCCTGCCTCCGTCCGCCTCCCAAGTAGCTGGGACTACAGGCGCCTGCCACGACGCCTGGCCATTTTTTGGTTGCAGCCGTCATTGTTTTTTTTGCCATTTTTTTTCCCCCAGTTTTTGGCCAGGGCTGGGTTTGAACCCACCACCTCCAGCATATGGGGCCGGCGCCCTACTCCTTGAGCCACAGGAGCCGCCCTGCAGCCGTCATTGTTGTTTGGCGGGCCGGGCTGCATTCGAACCCGCCAGCTCAGGTGTATGTGGCTGGCTCCTTAGCCGCTTGAGCCACAAGTGTCGAGCCCTAATGAAATATTTTTAAATGACACTGTTATTCACCTGGTACTTAAGAATAAAGCTATAGCTTCTTATGGGCCATCAATGTTGTCACTGTAACAATCACTGTGGTAAAATTCAGATCTCAGGTTAAGTGCTAAATTTTTTTTAAGTTTTCCTGTTACTGTTAAAGTGAAAAAGCTAACTTTTCATAAACACCCATTTGGTCAAACAAAACCATTTCAGATTCACCCCACTGAACAGGCAGGGTCTATGCCCTACACATGCTGTCTTCCTTGTGTTTCCACGCTGCTTTCACCAGCGTGTCCAATCTGCTTCCCTTCCTATTAGGATACAAGGGTGTGGTGTGCCTGTCACATGTCTGGGAAATCTGCTTTTAAAATGATGAGAAGGAAAAACACAGATTTTCAATTTTCTACAGACCCTAGCATTGAGCAAATTCTACCATAAAGCCAAGGACAAATGATGAGAAAAGAAAAAAAATCGGTGAGAGGAAAGAAAATAAACATGGAAAAGCTTACCAGTCGTCTCTTTATCTTCTGAAAAATCTAGACAATACTCCTGGACAGAGACCTCTAAACACACCTACACCAGCTTGCTTATGTGAGTGCCAAAGAACATTCTGACTGATGACACACGAGGACCTGCCATGTGAGACGGCTGGGAGTTCATGCACACGTGTATGCACGCGTGCCTGTGTGTGTGTGCCACATGCTGTGTGTCCATATAGGAGCCTGTAAAGACATGTGCCCAGCAAAACAACACACACCTCCATCTACACAAGGCAGTAACAAAGTCTCACAGAATTCAATTTCCGACTTTTCTGAAGCTTCCAAAAATCTCAACATAGGGCAGCGCCTGTGGCTTAGCGAGTAGGGTGCTGGCCCCATATACCGAAGGTGGTGGGTTCAAACCCGGCCTCAGGGGAACTGCAAAACAGAAAAAGAGCCGGGCATTGTGGTGGGCATCTGTAGTCCCAGCTACTCAGGAGGCTGAGGCAAGAGAATCGCCTAAGCCCAGGAACTGGAGGTTGCTGTGAGCTGTGTGACGCCACGGCACTCTACCGAGGGCAATAAAGTGAAACTCTGTCTCTAAAAAAAAAAAAAAAAAAAAAAAAACCTCAACATAAAGACTCAGTGGGGTCTGACAAGCCCCTGGACCTTTAAATGAGGTACATAGTGACTCAGCTGGGAAAGCCCTGCAGGAGGCACTGGGCATCGAGGGGACAAAAAGGGAGCCTTGACCAAAGTCTCATAGTTTACACAAAAATCAACTCAAAATGGATCCAGACTTGGTGGCACCAGTGGCTCAAAGGAGTAGGGTGCTGGCCCCATAATCCAGAGGTGGCATGTTCAAACCCAGCTCTGGCCAAAAACTACCAAAAAAAAAAAAAAAAGGGATCCAGACTTAAATGTAAAACATAAAAGTATAAAACTTTTTTTTTTTTTTTTTTGAGACAGAGCCTCAAGCTGTCACCCTGGGTAGAGTGCTGTGGCATCACAGCTCATAGCAATCTCCAATTCCTGGGCTCAAGTGAGTCTCTTGCCTCCGCCTCCCAAGTAGCTGGGACTACAGGCACCTGCCACAACGCCCGGCCATTTTTTGGTTGTAGCCGTCATTGTTGTTTGGCAGGCCCGGGCTGGATTCGAACCCGCCAGCTCAGGTGTACGTGGCTGGCGCCTTAGCCCGTTGAGCCACATGCACCGAACCAAAACTTTTTTTCTTTTTGAGACAGAGTCTCACCATGTCACCCTTGGTAGAGTACCATGGTGTCACAGCTCACATCAACCTCTAACTCTTGGGCTTAAGCAATTCTCTTGTCTCAGCCTCCCAAGTAGCTGGACCATAGGCGCCTGCCATAGCTCTGGCTATTTTTTGTTGTTGTAGTTGTCATTGTTACTTAGCCGGCCGGGGCCAGGCTCAAACCTGCCAGCCTCGGTGCATGTGGCTGGTACTGTAACCGCTGTGCTACAGGTGCCCAACCAAAACGATAAAACTTTTAAGGGAAGAAAAATGGATGAAATCTTTGTGATCTGGGGCTTGGAAAATGGTTCTATGATTGACACCAAGCCCTGATCCATCAAAGGAAAAACTGATTGCCACCCTCTTAAGAGGAAGAAAAAAACTACAGACAGGGCAGAAAACAACTTGCAAACCACACCTCTGACAAAGAACTAACATTTAGAATGAATAAAGAACTCTCAAAACTCTATACTTAACAGAAAAACCCACTTCAATTAGAAAATGGGCACAAGGGTGGCACCTATGGCTCAGTGAGTAGGGTGCCGGTCCCATGTTCCAAGGGTGGCGGGTTCAAACCTGGCCCCAGCCAAAATGCAACGACAACAAAAAAATAAAATTATATATTAAAAAAAAAAAAAAGAAAGAAAATGGGCACAAAACATGAAGAGATATTTCACCAAAAGAGGATATACAGGTGGCAGATAAGCATGTGAAACAACATTCAACACCATTAGCTGTTAGCGAAGTTTAAATTAAACAAAATAAGATATCAGCACAAACCTACCAGAATAGCTAAAATAAAAATAAAATTAAAATTAAAAATAAAAACGCAAAGTTTAACCTAAAAGCATATGCACATTAAAGGGCGATGATTACAAAATGTTATCTGCTCCCAGGCTGGGTCTTTGCTGCCAGTCAAGCCCCAGGATTGGGAACTATGCCAAGTAGGGCACACAGAAGCCTTAAGGCCAAAGGCCAGAAGTCGCCCCCATAGACACCCTTCCTATCAGCATCTACTGAAAGCAGTGAACACGCTGTGGTGGGGGGCAAAGGGGTACTGGGGAGAGAAACAGCGTACAGGTGTTCAGGTGACAAAGGCAGCAGAGACTGGCAAGGACACCGGCCCAAGGCAGCTGAGGCCCTGCTTACAGCTCTGCACCCCGCCCTACCTTGCCACTCAACCTTTTCTTGGCAAATGTGCCCGTCCCCTTGGCTCCAGGTCTGGGGTCCTCCCTGGCATTCTGAGCCGCCAGGCCCCAGGCCTGCTGTAGCTCCTCAGACACAGGAGCCACAGCAAGACCTGCTGGCCGCTCCCAAGGGTCAGGGAGCAAAGGGAAGACAGAAGAAAAAGGGCATGGCCCAGAGCCCCTGGTGAGCGCTGTGCAGGAAATGGTGGGCACAGGGGCCGGGCGCCCACAAGGGCAAAAGAGGGGAAGGCACTCCTAACAATTCTTTCTGCTTTTCTATGTGTTTAAGAGTGTTCCTGGCGCGGCGCCTGTGGCTCAACGGGCTAAGGCGCCAGCCACGTACACCTGAGCTGGCGGGTTCGAATCCAGCCCGGGCCCGCCAAACAACAATGGTGGCTGCAACCAAAAAATGGCCAGGCGTTGGGGCGGGCGCCCGTGGTCCCA
>CAUYRH010083293.1:0-17678 GCA_963574655.1 Perodicticus potto | reverse complement strand
TTTTCACTCGGTGAATTTGCCTATCTTAGGTGCTTTTTTAGATGAGACGACTAAAAAAAACATTTTATCCTAGAAGAAATAAAGATCCCCTCAAAAAGTTTTTAAGACTTTCTCTATTTCTTTTGATCAGCTCGCACTTTTGTAATTAGCATACTCATTCACAGGCAACATACAAAAATGATGTTAATTACAATATGAAATATTATTTTGAACTTAAGGCATCATCATTATTTCAAAGCCAGGAAGCAAGAGCTGCTGGCATCAAAATGAATTTCCGGCTCTGTATTTTCAAGCTGTATTTGAAAGCCTCTAGCACTCGTGTGTACTTTTCAATTCTCTAAAGTTATGACATTTTCAATAATCAAATATATCTTTCATCAGCATTAATACATAAATGAGTTGATTTTCTTCATATATGAGTTTTCAATTTACGTTTAAATAATTCTTAAAATTTGGGAGTGCTCAATTTTGGAAATTGGGTAGCAGCATTCGATGTACCATTTACTATTCATTTTTAGAATTTATAGGATTAAAGAGAAGAAATAATATACATCATGAAATCTGTGGTTCCCAAATAAGCATCCAAGGTAATTTTTTAGAATAATATCATTAAATATTATCAAAGTTATTACTTACTATTATAAAAACATGCCTTATTTTGATTTATTAGGAAGACATTGATGGCGTGTTCCTTTTCAAGCATTTTTCTTAAGACTCCATAAAAACAAGTGGCTGTGCCCTCTGCCAGGTCAGCTAACAATTTTATATAGATTTGCAATAAGGCACTCCATTATAAAAACCTTTTGTAATTGTCTAGATTCCATGAGTTAAGGAAGCTTTTGAAACATCCAGGAATAAGCCAATTTCCATAATGATGAACAGAAAATTGTGTGGTGGATACAAAAAATGCTTGTCTGTTTCCTCAGCATAAGTCTTCAAGAATATGATTTGTAATCTAAAAAAAAGTAAAATGTTAATTTCCCATTGTATTTTTGTACATAAACAAGCAAACAACTAGCAACTGTGTCTCTATTTCCCTGTGATAATACTGTCAATCAGCTGTCTTAAAGACGGAACTGAGAAATCAAAGTTAATATTTGATGAGATAAGGAAATCTAAATTAATTTTATATAATATAAAGTTTATAGAAAAGTTATTATAAGCAGCACAGGAATGGATTCCAAATATTTATAGCATACCAAATTGCCGGAGATTTGTAAAGAACATTGAAAGAGTCCTTATCTTTAGATTAGGTATCTATATTATGTTTACATCTTAAAATTTTAATTTAAATAGGTGCTCCTAGGGGTTGTATGTTTGCAAATTGATTGTGGTCAAATACGTTATGTCACTCACCTTGGCAGGGCTCTCTGAGGGTGACGGGGACTGAGCTAGGGCACTGGCTGGGGATCCTCCTGGCTGCTGCCCAGGTCACACGGATTTCATTATGTTCTTCTGACATTTTCACTCACCTGATCACCCAGCCCTAGTGTGTTCAGCAGGACAAGATCTGGAGCCAGGATCATTTTCCTTTGAAAGCATCAATCCTCATCAGAGTTAAATATTTATTCCCCCCTCCAATATCTAAGTCAATTAGATGTTTTCCCAGGAAATTTATGAAAACCCAAAATAATCGGGACAAGGAACATTTCAACATGTGCTGCCTCAGTTGTAGATTAAGGAATGAAGGTGTTGAATGCCTTGGAGAGTTCTGGCACAGAAGGAGCTTTTATTAATTTCAGGAAGCCTGGAATTGGCCCCAGGGGAGTCTATCCCTGTTCTGTCCTAAGGTTTTACCTGGGTAAGATGGGGAGGTGGCAGTGAGCAAGGTAAGAACTAGAGCGGATGATGAGTCAAGGCTGTATTGCAATCCAGATTGCAGAGCCACTTTATGCTTCTAAATAAATGCATTACAGCAATTTGTTAAAATAAATGCATTACAGCAATTTGTTACAATTACTGTGCACTTCCTGAGCGTACCCTAGTCTAGCTTTCTTGTGGATAAGTCATAGACTGTCCTGGATGCCAGAAGAGTTGGAGCGGACTAGGAGGATCACTTAATGCCAAGAGTTCTCGACCAGCCTGAGCACCACTGAGACCCTCGTTTCCAATAAAAAAAGAAGAAAAAAGTGAGTCGGGCCTTGTGGTGGGCAATGGTGTTCCTGGCTATTGGAGAGGCTGAGGCAGGAGGATCACTTGAGCCCAGGACTTTGAGGTTGCTGTGAGCTGTCACGATGACACGACATTCGACCCAGGGTGACAGAGCGAGATCCTATCTCAAAAATAAGCAAGTAAATAAATAAATATGAAGAAGAGTTCTAGCTAGCGAGGCCAGCGTCCCACTGGATATTTCCGAGTCTGTGGGTAGAATGCAGCTGAGGACCCGTTGTCACTTCTTCATGGGCTAAATGAAGTGTGGATTCAATTGAAACTCATGCCGTGTGGACATATTCACCAACAATCCCAGTGTTTAGCTGCCAGATTACTGCCAACTACTGTCATGTAATTATATAAAACGTGTAGAGTTTGAAATCCATTATGTCGCGTATTCCAGGGCAGATTTGAGTTCAGAATTCCTGGTTCTCTTATCACCTCCAGGGGGTTCAGCTCATGGCCTGAGATACCAGCTGTGCCGTCTGTATAATCCACTCACACGACCGACTTTTCCAGAGGCCTTTATGGAAGGCTGCTTCCTGTGAAGCATGACAGAAAAATAAACCTGACTTTGCAACACTACAACCATAAAAAGTCACCGAAAGGCTACATGCTTTGCCCCTTCGTTTACCCTAAAGGAGATAAATATTCTGCCCTGTCTGGGAACAGGGAACATCTCCAGACACACCTGTGCGTCGTTGGAAGAGGCACTGTACCAGGGCTTTCACGTTGGTGTTGCATAACCGAGAACTCCTTTGTTTATTCCTTTGATTATTTTTCCTAAAAGGGCATTTTTTTTTAAAATAAGGAGACATTTTCTTTGTTTATTAATGTTGCCTTATGCATCCCAACTTTGAATCCAATTATCCCTTTCACAAAATGATTCACGTTGTTTCCTGTTTGTCAGCACAGCGCAGCCATGCACATGCATGGCACGTAGCGAAGCATCATTTTTGGAAAGGCCCTGTTAGCGTGCCTGTGGAAAGAAGCAGATTTAGATGATTGTAGCCTTGGAAGCCAGTTGATTTTGCAGCCCTTTGCTTCCTGAAAGGAGCTTGGCCATGGGGCAGAGATTCCATTTTAAATACTATGTTGCTAGCGTGCAACAAATACTCCACTTATACCATCAAATTCAATCTGGACGTCTTATTTTTAAAATGAATATATTAGTATCTCTTTGAAGAAACATGTAGCAAAAAAAGTATGAATTAAAGCTCACAATATTAAATTGTTTTTATATCTTAATAAGTCTCTTGGTGTTTATGTTTACTTTCCAGGGAGAACAGAGAACATTCTGAAAGCTTTTTTGGAGCAACAGGGGGAAATGATGAAATGCGCCCTTAAAACCGGAAGGACCTTGCGATCGCCTAATGAGACAGCCTCAGACCTACCAGCAGATGGCGCCACAACCTATTTTATAGCCAGTTTTCTCTAAAATAACCGGAAAATGGGATCTTTCCTGCTTATTAATTCTCAATGCACTCCAAAACATAATGACTTTATCGATAATAACATTTAAAACTATAACCATAGAAGCTGTGATAATGGTTATGGAGTCATTATAGGACTCTTTTGTATAATATCTGACTTTTTGTACCAAAGGGGACCTTAGACCTCTGTTGAATAGCTAAGGAAACTCAGGCTCCTGCCCTTAAACGTCAGCCACCAGCTGCGCAGGGTCTGGGTGAGAGCACGGGAGCTCTAGTCACCTTCCTGAGTGACGCACAGATTCAGCAACACCGCCCCACAACCAAATACTGTTTCTTACCCAGCAATCAAAATTGGGGGCTATTCTGCCACCCTAGTCGCTACTTCTTAACAGATGTTTATGTTTGAGACCCCTCATTTCTATCGCAAGGGCATTCATCTTTTCAGGGATAACACTATCTCCTTCCCTGTCTGGGGTCCCCGCTGGGAACCAGCCTGTCATTTTGCTGAATGCTTCCTGTCCAGCCTCTGGCTATTTCTGTAACACAGGGAGAGAAATTCTCTTTTCCCACACATTTGGTTTAGACTGTGAAAATATTTCCTATACATTAAAAAAATATCATCCTAATGGGAATAATTTGTGGAGACCCATCTTCTACTCTGTGGCCAGGTGCTAATGAAAATGTATGCTATACCATTAAAATGTATGTATACCATTAAAAAATAGATGTTGACATTAACAGCACTACTGTGGTGTAGAAAACTTGAATACTGAGGGTTTGATTCACAAGGAACACCAAATAATCACCTTACCTGATGTCATGGACTCATAACAAAATGATTTTTCTTGTGTGCGTAATTTACGTGGCTGCTGCTGCTGCTGCTTCTTTTTTTGTTGTTAAGATGGGGGTCTTGCTATGTAGCCCATGCTGGTCTCCATCTCCTGGGTTCAAAAGATCCTCCTGCCTCAGCGTCCCAGGTGGCTGGGTTTGTGGGAGGGAGCCATCATCCCTGTTGGGGAACGGCTTGAACACAGGCTGAAGAGCCGTAAATAAGAATGTATGCTGAAAATAGCTCGGAGCGGTGGCTCATGCCTACCACTCCAGGAGGCCAAGGAGGGTGGATTGCTTGAGCTCAGGAGTTCACCACCTGCCTGAGCCATACCAAGGCCTTGTCTCTGAAAAATAGCTGGGTGTTGTGGCGGCCGCCTGTAGTCCTACCTACTTGTGGAGGTTGAGGCCAGAGGACGATCGCTTGAGCCCAAGAGTTTGAGTTACTGTGAGCTACGAGGCCATGCATGCTTCCGACGGCAACACAGTGAGACTCTGTCTCAATAATAATAATAATAAAAGAATATATGCTGACAATAATAAATTGGAAGATCTTGTGGGAAAGGCTAGAAAAGATGAAATTTCTGGAAAGTCAGAATGTCCCAGAAGATCTACCCCCATTTGTTTCCTTTTATCAAAGAGCTTTATCTTCCACCATCCAGTGGAAAGGAGAGGGTAATTGAACAGTGAAGTGACTTTCTCGGTGTCACAATCAAAAGACACAAAGTAAACAAAACTAAAATCAAACGTCTGACTACAAAAAGGAGTTATTTTATGGAATTTAAAAAATATTATTTTAAAATATCGTTTACTTTTGACAGTGTCTGAAATCAAATCGCCAGGATCAGAGTAATCCTTGCACTGAGTTTCAATGTGACAAAAGTCAAACCATAGAGACAGATGCCTGGGATGCAAGACTCACGAGTAAATGCCGGAAGGTACTTTGGTGTTGCCTGGCTCAGGTAACTGGTCATGGTTCCCGCAATTAGGGTGCAGCAACATGGCCTCCTGGTTTTCAGCATGTGCTACTTTTTTTTTTTTTTTTTTTTGCAGTGTTTGGCTGGGGTTGGGTTTGAACCCACCACCTCCAGCATATGGGGCCGGTGCCCTAGTCCTTTGAGCCACAGGCGCCACCCAGAATGTGCTAGTTTTGAGCAGAAGGACCTTTATCAAAGAACTCCATGCCAAGCCTTAGTCTACTCATGCGAGAAAATGACCAGATCAGATGTTCTTTTGGAGATCTTGCCATCTTATTCCAAGTAAAGGAAGTTGAAAACCTCTCTGGCTTTATTTTCTATTTTTAATTTTTTTTTGAGACAGAGCCTCAAGCTGTCACCCTGGGTAGAGTGCCGTGGCATCACAGCTCACAGCAACCTCCAATTCCTGGGCTCAAGCGAGTCTCTTGCCTCCGCCTCCCAAGTAGCTGGGACTATAGGCGTCCGCCACAACGCTCGGCCATTTTTTTGGTTGCAGCTGTCATTGTTGTTTGGAGGGCCCGGGCTGGATTTGAACCCGCCAGCTCAGGCGTACGTGGTTTGGCGCCTTAGCCCATTGAGCCACAGGCGTCGAGCCTCTCTGGCTTTATTTTGAGGGCTCTGTATAACTAGCTGTTTTAGACTGCTGTGACAACATGTTGAGCAAATTTTGTAAAAGCAATTTTATTTGTAACACCCCTTTGAACTGGAAATTTATCTTTTAGGGACATGAGATCTCTGATACCTCGTCAAAGTTCTCTTGAAAACAATCCCACATTACTTAAAAGGTGGGATTTATGCCTAAAAATTTATCATAAAATTTGGTCCGTTTTGAATGTCATGAGTTTTCCTTTGGAGAACGTTTAACCTAGATTGTCTCAGAAAATGTATAGAAGCTCAAACATGTAAAAATAACCTTGTGGGGACACAGCCACCACACAGACTTTACGCTCACAAGTGCAAATGATGTGACCTCATTGTATGTACCCTCATATTAACCCGAAATTAACAACAACAACAACAAAAAGCAAAACTCAAGGGAAAGAAAAGGCTACTGGATTTTCATAAGATGAACCAATGAACATATTTTGAACATTCTGAACCCGGTGATAACTTTTTCAAAATATTGCCTGCTAATTATGGCTTACTAATTATCACCTTTTTCCTTTTAATGTCTACTGTTTTTGAGGAGTTGACAAACTTCCAAATTTATATCATAGACAGTGACATATAAAAATGTGTGAAGCCTGGTGGCGAACCTCTCAGGCCTCAGTTTCCCTATTGGGAATGGAAGGAGTAGGGCTGAATGGGGTGGAGATGACCCTCCCAGGCTGAACGTGTCATCTCTGGAAGACGCTGTGCTAAGGACAGGAGGGCCCCTTCAGGCCATGGGGCATGTCCCAAAACCTTATCCCAAACATTCTGGGCCTGAGGGGTTTAAAAATCCAGGTTTTAAATTTCCCTTGGATTGTAGAAAGGGGCTGCATCACAAAAGTGGTGTGATGTGTGTGACCAGGGAGCACCCAGCAGGGTGCAGGCAGCTCGGGCCCTCAACACATCCAGGATTCTGCAGCTGCTGTTCTGACTTACGGGCTATAAATAACTTCCCATTAGTTCAGGCTAGTTACGGTGGCTAAATGAGTTATAAGAAATCTTTCTTTTCTTTTCTTATTTTTTTTTTTTTAACTGAAGTTTAGGTATCAGAATCATGGGCAAGGACCATGAACCTGTGCGGCTTTGTGGCTCACTAATTGAGGAAGCACCACAAACAGAGAGGAACTCACAGTAACGCCGCCCAACAATGATTCCGAAATCAAGTGGCGGACCCCTGGCTCCCACCTGCACGAAGCCCATTCTCGAAAGCAGGTGGAGAGATGTCCACATCTGGGAGGGCGAGGGGTCTGTGATCGGTTTTCACTGGTTGGTTTGGTATGATTTTTACTGTCTTTACGTTTGTGGTTTATTTAAAAAAATGGTTTTTTTTTTTTTTTTTTGAGACAGAGTCTGAACCCGTGCCCTGGGTAGAGTGCCATGGTGTCATAGCTCACAGCAACCTCAAACTTTTGGGTTTGAGCCATCCTCTAGCCTCAGCCTCCCGAGTAGCTGGCACTACAGGTGCCTGCCACTGTGCCCAGCTATACTTTTGTGCTTCTTATGTCAATACAAACATACAAACCTATGGTGGGCAGTAATACAGACTTTTATTAACATGCAATGACCCACATTTTAAACAATGCGATTATTCAGATCTCGGTTATTGAGGGATTTTATTATGGAACTGCTAGTAACTCATAGACTCCTCCTATTATGTCATATGGAAATAAATGAAGACCAACCAAGTGAGAAACACAGGCTGCCTATTCAGAGCTTGGTGTAGTGAGGGCGTCAGCTGCCGTCATTAGCATTTGACAGAAAGTCAAGGCAGGTGGGGAGTGTGAAGCTTCAGGTGGGCCAGGGAAGATGCAGGTGTGTCCTGCGTGGAGGCTGGTGGCCTGGGGGAGCTTTAGGTGGCTGACTAGAATTGGGGTACCCTCTGTGATTACTTAGGGTGCACATTTGGCTCTTCTGCCTCATCCTAAGTTGGGAGTGAGGGCAAAAATTAGGGAAGCTGTTAGATGCTTATTGAGTGATGGCGCTTGGGGCTGATTCCTGAAGAGCTGGGTAAGGGTTCTGTTCTCAGTCTCTTGGTTTTAAGACAGGCTTAGGGGTAGTTCCAGAATTTCTAAAAAGGAGAGACTCGAGGGGGGTAATTGGATGGAGAGTCTAGGGCAGTGGTTCGTGACCCACAGGTTGAGAACCGCTAGTCTAGGGGAATAGTTGTGACCTAGGTTACAACTTGGGTCATTTTGGTGTTTGGAGCAGCTTCAGAGAAGGATGAGCTGGACACACAGACAGTCCCACCGCCCCCCATACCCTGTCCCCCAACTCCCTGCCCCGTGCTGACCCTGCAGCCTGCAGCTCCACAGCTGGCCGTGCCTGTGTCTGCTAAATTTATTCATTCTCATCAAGTAGCAGGCATGAACTTTCTAATGTAGCCAAATAGCTAAAAGGCTCTAAGAACAGTCATGAATTTCAAATCTTAAAACATTTCATTTTCCATGCAAAACTCCGTTCTATGGAAATATTCTACCAAACAGTTTGCTTTGCAGGTCCCGGGAACGTGCTGGGGAAGTGATGAATGGGCGGAAGATGGAAGAGGAGGAAGATTGGAAAGGGAGTCGGGCTGGAGAGCTCCAGAGTGGCTTGAGCAAAATCAAATACTATGAAAATTAATGATTAGTCAAACTAATTGATTTATAAGATGAATAGTGCACTCAGAATAAAAATAATGATATTAAATGGCAAAATAATTGCATTTGAGGTTATTGAAAGGGAAGAAAATCTCTGCAGTGACTGAAGTTAATGGCCTGCTCTTCCCCCTCCCCTCCCTGTGCTGTGGGGGTTAGATATTCCTCCGTCTTCCTTCTGTGGAATGTTAATACGTCTGTGCATACTGGAGTAGTTCACACTTCATAATAAAACAAAATTATGATGTGAATATTACTCCTATATTTTGAATACTCCCTGAATGGCCTTTCTGGTGATTAGAGTGATTTTTCATTTAGTATGTGAAGATACTGATTTCAAAATGAAGGCTGTGTACTCGACCTAAATGCACGCGTCAGTCTACATGTTCATGAAGTTCCATCCACACTCCACCACGGCAGGGTGCAGCTCCCGGAGGGGACTGCCGAGGGAGGCCCACAAAGGGCCTGGGATTTACCCTCCTTGCAACTAACAAGCGGGGTGCTGCCTGAAGACGGGCTAGACACAAATGACGTTGTCATTCATGGTGCAGCACCTGGTTTGAGCACTTGTTTGCAGAGTCAGGGTCACCTGTCCCCTCAGTACCAGGGGAGGGTCTGGGCTGGCAGCCCTGTCCCCTTAGTCTCAGGGGCCTGTGTAGGTGGTGGTGCTCCAGGAGAGCAGCTCTGCCCGTGCGGAACCTTGACCTTTGATCCCGGGTGGGAAGTATTTCCGCTGTCTGCTTTTGAAGAGCCGTGGAGGCAGCCTGCTTCGTGGAGAACTTTCTGGCTGTTTGCTGTTCAGACACCCACAGGAAGGCAGGCAGAGACACAGAACCATCAGTGCCTGTGCTCACGAGATGCACCAAACCCAAGGAACCAGTGGAGAATTAACTCCCAGAAAGATGGTGAGCATCCCCAGGAGCATACCACCCTGCTGGTCACTGTAACTAATCTGTCTGATGGTTGTTGGGGCCATAGCTGTTTGATTTTCCTCTGTGGTGACCTAAACCTTTGCCACCCCAAGTCCTGAGTAGGCTGTATGACCTGGGAGATGGCAAACTCCCCATACTGTTTCTCCACTTGTGTACTTTCTGTGACTGCTGTCGCCCTCCGTGGAAGAGGTTACTTCAAAGCCTTCATAGCCTGGGAGTAATTACTGGCTGACTCCTCAGAGGAAACATTTGCTCCGCCTCCTGTAAACCATCAGATTCCACCGCAGCACGCCCCGTGGCCCTCTCCTTAGGTTTCCTGTGGACATTCCTGTGTGGTCTAAGCATCACCCAGGAAGGGCAGGTGTTTCAGCAACTGCAGAGAGTCTGTCTCAGCCCACAGGCACCGTGGAGGGCAGCTCCAGCATCTGTGATGACCCCGGAGGTGAGCAGCAGCTGACCTGAATGCATTCCTGGGCCGAGGTGGTGTCACCGATCGCTTCAGCTGAGCATGGGACGTTGCTTTGCAGCTGCTGGTGTGGTCATCGCCCCATTCTGAATCCCCTGAGGTATAAGTTATTCTGTCCTCAGCATTGTCACTGCCATCTCATCAGAGGGTCCTATTCTCCTTTCCTTCAATCATTGACAACTTCGCTTGGAAAGGGTCAGGTGACAGAAGGACAAAGGTGTTTTCATAAAACTCACCGAACTCCCCATTTGCCTTCCTATGTCTTGTCTGGGCCACACCAGACCCAGCGAGCCTTGTGTCAGACACATGTCGTTATCCTGTGACCCAGGGACGTATCTTAGTCTGCCGTAGACAGACCATTTTTATAATAGACATTTATTTCCTCTCTGCTCTGGCATCTAGAAGTCTGAGATCGGTGTCCAGCCTGGATGGGTTCTGAGGCACTTTCTGGCTTTTGGAAGGCTGCCTTATGGGCCTCGGATTCCCTGGGAGCAAGAACACGTGACGTGGGACTCTTGGTGGGCACAGATCCGTAAGAGACGGCGTGACACAGTAGCCACAGAGCATGGGCCACATGCCCTGGAGAAGATTCTCAACCAAGTTAAGCCTTTTCAACTTGCTACAGTCAAATATGCATCAGATATTTCAAATCAACTTTGTTTTATATTTGATGTATTTCTGCTATTTTGAATAAAACAAACCACGCCCATCGATGCTGACAACTCACGTGAGGGGTAGCAATTCTCCAGCTTTTCTATTCTTCCCTGCTCCTCATTCCCAGGTGGGGAAGGGCCAGAGGTATCTTCAAGATTGGGTGACACGCTAGTCAACTACTTTACTGTTAAAGTTTGTTTCACATTTTCCCTGGATAAGGACTCATTACAAATCTGGAAAAGTATGCTTAAAATGTTTTGCAAACTTATTTCCTAACTTACCCGTATTATGTGCTTTTTCTTTATATAGTTGTTAAATCTCTGCTTTATATGTAGTGTTAAGAAGTCTACTTTGTCTGGTATATACATATGTATGTTATACATACACACATGTATCTATATATTTTCAGTGTGCCAAAATGTGCATAACATAAAACTTGCCATTGTAACAATTTTTTAAGTGTACGCTTCAGGGCCATAGGGTCTATCTGCATTATTGTGTAACCATCACCATCATCCTTCTATAGAATTCTTCTCATCATCCCACAGTGAAACTCTGTGTCAGCTAAACAATAACCTCCCATTCCGTCCTCTCTCCAAAACCCTGGTCATCCCTCTTACACTTCCAATCACTGTGAATTTGACTCTTCTAGGCACTGTCTTGAAGTGGGATCAGACGACATTTGTCCTGTTGGGATCGTCTCACTTTACTGAGCATCAAGGCCTGTGGTTCATTTGTGCCATAGCGTGTGTTAGAATTTTATTCCCTTTTTTAAGGTTCCTGAAATATCTCCTTAAATATAAACTTTGCGATGAAAATATTTCAGATTGTATATGAAGTCAGCACATTGTGCCCCATGATTGCACTAATGTACACAATTATGATTTAATAAAAATAAAAAAAATAAACTTTGCATTACGATTTTCTAGTTGTTTATGTGATTCTGCGGTCCAGATTATTCTCATTCCTTGAAGTTATGTCTTTCTTGGATGACTTGGTAACTCTTTGGAGAAAGTGACTATAATTCAAACAAACTATCTAAAATCTGAATCACACCATAAATAAGGATGCAGTGTCTTAGGGAGAAGAAACTTGATTCTATTGACCGGGATACTAAAGTTTGACCTTTGGGGTGTTTCTTAATGAAGTTCAAGTGGAGAGCTATGCTTTTAAATAGTTTACTCAGGGATCAGCAGAGTAAGACCTTGATCCTGGCGACACGCAGACATTTATGTCTACCGATGTTCCTGAGGATTTCAGAGAGCAATGACAGCTATAAATCTGCAACTCAGAGCACTTCAGGCTAAACACATCCAGCCTTTATTACCATTGTGCACTTGACCTCTTTATCAAATTTTTTTCCGCCCACTTGCCAATATCACCTTGTTCTCATGGAGGTTGTACTTCAGCCAGCCTAAGCCTTACCGAGAAATGAGGTGAAGCCCATCTGTGCAGGCATCCAAGGCATGCTGAATGGAAATTGCTCGCCCCGGGAGCAGCAAATTAGGTGTGGAGCAAGAAACAGAGCTCCAGAGCACACCTTCCCGGGCACTTGCTTCAGCTGGGGCCAGCATCCTTCAATGAATCAATCAACATTTACTTATCTGTCCCCTACAGCAGTTTTGCAAATCGCTTTCAAAAATCATTGAACCACCAACAGTTTATGCACTATGCAAAATATACATAGCTTCTTCCCATATCCACCAGGGTTGCCCTCTCTCAGCTACACTCGGTTCTTTTTACTGCTGCTGATTTCAATAGGCAGAAATATATACACCTGCTTTGGGGAAATGCCGCTTACGCATAATTGACTCTTACGTTTAAAGGACTATGAGACCCTTGCTCGAATGGGAGTGGAAGAAATGAGGCACAGGCTTTCCTCCGACTCAGTATGTCTGCCTGGTGGATGATCCGCCCTCTGAAACAGACAACAGGGTCTCCTGCTTCCTTCCTCCCAAGGGCTGAGGCCCTGCACCCTCCCCAGCCAGCTCTAATGCAGTCACTAACGAGATAACTATTTTCAACCCTTTTCTTCTATTCCAGCTCTTCAAATGCATCTAGAGTCCAGAGAGAAGTTTCTCCTGGTCACCTTGGTCTTGTAATGTGAGGCAGGTGTAGTCAGGGGCTCCCTGTGTGCACGCGGGGAGAGGTGGGCCATGATGAGAGTACGTCAGTCCCGGTTCCCTCTCCAGCAGACGGTGTGACCTCCTGCAAGTCCTCTAACTAAACCTCTCTTTCCTTATCTGCAAAACTGAAAAGGCATTTCCCTCCTTACAAAGTCTTCAATGGCCGTCACCTCATGTTTATATTTTCCTTAAATGTATGAGGGAGACTGTATCATGTCTATCATATTGCAAATGGGGTTGAAGAAACTGGAAGTGAGGCCAGGACACACTTCTTGAATAAATGAGTAAAGGCCACATTTCCATTCTGCAAACTGACCGAATTGCAAACAATTTGGCTTCCAGCAGTAGGTACATTCTTTTGGTCAGTTATGGCATTTTGAGGAAGATGGAGGAGTGTGTATACACACACGCATACATAATGTCAAAATATACACATATCTAACTGTTTTGAAATATATAAATAAATAGGAATGTATGTCCCCTCCCCTCGCTACTTGGCATTTTATACAATAAAATTGTGTATATCGGTGGTTCTCAGCCTTCCTAATGCCACGACCCTTTAATACAGTTCCTCGTGTTGTGGTGACCACCAACCATAAAATCATTTTCGTTGCTACTTCATAACTGTAATTTTGCTACTGTTCTGAATTGTAATGCAAATATCTGATACGCAGGATGTATTTTCATTGTTACAAAGGGCTCGCAAACCACAGGTTGAGAACCGCTGGTGTATATGATTCTGACACATACACAGATATTTGCAAGCAGGCACAATAACAGGCATCCAAAAACCCACAAAAAGGGTAGAATAAAAAATAGGAGTGAAAACAAAAGCAACAAAGAGAAGTAACAGACATGGTCAATGCTAATCCAATGATATCAATAGTCACACTGAACATCTGGTCTCCAGCACCAGGCGATGGGTGTTACTCAGTACTAAAGCAAATGAGCTACCAGGCCCCTCAAAGACATGGAGGAATCTCAAATGCATGTTACCAAGGGAAAGAACCAAACCCAAAAGGCTATCCTCTGTATGAATCTGGCTACATGACATTCTGGAAAAAGCAAAATGATGGAGACAGAGCACGATCAGTGGTTGCCAGGGGTGGGGAAGGAGGGATGGACAGGCAGAGCTCCGGGTTTCAGGACAGAGAGACTACGCTGTGTGATACTGTGATAGTGAATACAGGCCGTGACACGCTGGTCCAGCCACGGCATGCACACCACCAAGAGCACCCTCCTGTAGCTGGGGATTCTGTGGGGTGGTGGCAGGTCTGCGTGGGCTCATCCATTGTAGCAAATGTACCATCTGGTGGGAATGTCAGTAAGTTGATAACGAAGGAGGTGACATATGTATGGGGGCAGGGGAGCTATGGAAAATCTCGGTGCTTTTTGCTTTATTTTGCTGTGAGCCTAAAAGTAAACTAAAAAAATAAAGTCTATAAAGAAAGGTCACGTGACCTGGCAGTGCCCACCTCTGTCTTGGGAGTCCAGCGAGCATGTGGACGTGGAGGTTTGTTCCGAAGGATCAGTGCATGGACGCAGAGTCCTCCGGGAAAGAAGCCCCACAGAGGCTTCCAGGAACACTGATGGCCGGGCTTCTGAGGTGCCAGGTGCTAGTGCCAGAGCAGTTGTGCGGTTTTACACACTCACCAGCGATAAGTATTCGGGCTCCATTTCCTCCATGCCTTTTTAATTTTAGCCATTCAAGTGTGTGAAGTGTTACCTCTTTTGATTTTAGTTTATAATTCCATGATGATCAATGTTGAACATCTTTTCCTGTTTTTCTTGGCCACCTGAATATTGTAATTTCTGGATCACTTACTTGGGTCGTTTGTTTTCTTATTATTAACTTTTAAGATTTTTAAAAAATAATTCTAGATACAATATTTCTCTGTGTGATTATAACTTACAGTCTTATTTATTTCCCGGTGCTTTGTCTAATTGTGTCAATTACTGATTATGAATTCATTCTCGTTGCTTTTTGATTAATGAAGTTTGACGTTTTAAGCTTTGTCATTACACATGCAAATATTTAAGACAGTATCACCTTCCTTATACTCCTTTTCTCTCTTCAGGGCTTGTTATTTTGCAGTCTGCTTTTATAGTATTGATACAGCTGTGTTAGCGGATGTACATGGTTGGTCTGCTGTCTTTCCTTTTATTCCAATCCATTTGTCTTTATTTTTCAATAGAATTTCTCTTAGAAAGCTGGCTGTATCTTGGGGAGCGCCTGTGACTCAAAGGAGTAGGGCACCGGTCCCATATGACGGAGGTGGCGGGTTCAAACCCAACCCCGGCCAAAAACTGCAAAAAAAAAGAAAGAAAGCTTTATCTTGCTTTTTTATCTAGTCTAAAAACTGTGCCTTTTCATGGGATTTTTTAGTCTATTTAGAGTTTAATGTCATTATCAACATAGTTGGATTTACTTGCGCACTTTTTTGTCTCTTATTTTCATTCTTCAGCGTTCTTCCTTTTATTTTGTGTGAAGTAATTTTAGTAATTCAGTTTATTCCCTCGGTTGCAATTCTGAGCTGTATCTCTTAAAATTATTTTTGGTGTTCTTCTGTAGGGCTGACAGAATGAATCCTCAATTTATCAAAAATTACAGAGCATCAGCGTTAAGCTATCAACGTTCCTCTTTTTGATGATGTAGAGGCTAAGAGAAGTTAAATAATTTATTTAGTGCTACATGCTAGGAAGGGGAGAGTTAACAATTTAAGGCAAATTTTGAATGACTTCCAAAGTCATGCTCATAAACACGTAATAACGTGTCCACCCCCAAAACACATAAAAACAGTCTTTACCAGCAAAATATGACACAAGGAAACAAAGCATTTAAGCTGTTGGATATTCTTCATAGAAACGCCCCCGAAAAACTACCTGTCTCCAAATATTTTAGAAAAACTTCTCAATAACTTCTTTTTTGGATCTGTGACCACCAGTTTTTACTTGGAGAAGTAAACAAATAAATAAAAGGAAACAAACACATAGGTAAATTTTCTTGAGAACTAACCTGAAATGCTCCTGTAGTGAGGCCAGAGGACGGGTGTATCCCCATTTTGTGAAGTAACGAGCGCTCTGATCAGTTTCTCTGGAGGTGAAAATGATCTATGTGGATGTTTCCATTAGCTCCTGCTGCAATATTTCTGTGAAAAATGGAATTCCTTTCTCAAGGTACTGCAGGTCAGCTGCAATTTACCTGCCTAAACTGAGCTGCAGATTTGGACTAGAGGCTCCAGGGTACCAGTCGGTCCAAGGCCAGTCTGGTCATCCCCTGGGGGTGGTGACTACTGGGGGCATCTTCTTTTCTGGCAGTTTACGTGATCGCAAGATGGCTTGACAGACGTTCACGTAAGTGCAAGGAGTTTTGCATACACTGCATTCCACGGGCTAAAGCAATTTGCAAGGCCAAATCCAACATCTCCGTGACAGGGACATGCTCTCAGACTACTCACCAGAAGGTCACATGGAAGAGAAGACAGTCAGATGTGATGGGTGGAGGATAGCAACCCTGGTCCAGCCAACCACCAAGGGCCTTCCTGTGTGTTGACAGGAAGCCTTTAGTAAAGCAAGGTAGAGAAACCAGAATTATCTGCATTCCACTCAGCTGTCTGATCAAAAACGTGGACTGTGGAAAGAGTGGAATCTTGAAAACCTACCAAAATAGGGTTTTGAGGCTTTGGGAAATATCAATTAATGCCAATTCCATTAATTATTCAGAGAAATCTGATCCGGTGCATTAAAATGTGAAATGAATAGATTAATAAGCTTGTCTTTTCTTTTTAAGTTCTTTTTCAGGACTTGGAATGATTTCAGTTAAGGAGGGTATGGAGAAGTTTTAATTTTTTTTCTTTTATTCATTTATTTATTTATTTTATTAAATCATAGCTGTGTACATTAAGCAGGGTATGGAGAAGTTTTAATTTTTATTTTGAAAAGGAAGCTAGTTATAGTTTAAACCTGTAACTAAGGTTTTTATTTTAAAATTAGAATATCAAAATGAATTCTTGGTATATTTGCACGTAATAAAATGTAGGTAGTAGATTAGCTTTTGTTTCTCAAAATAAAAGAAATGATATATTGGCTTCTCAAATGTTTAGAAAATAGCAGCTCATGCTCTCTATTTCTTTGTATGTTGACTATTTTAAATCAGAAATTTTAAATCTTATTAAGTGTTCCAATTTTTGCTAAACATACAAGGTCTAACCTTATCTGTAGAATTTAAAAGTAAATTGACTACTTTATCCATGCTTAAATATTTCTAAAAATTTAACTATTCCCATTAATATTCGTATCTTCCCCTTTTAAGAATAGAAATTTCACGTGATTATTATTATTATTTTTTTTAACAAGTGAACAGTTTAATAAGAACTAAGCAAAGGTATAATGTGATACAGTACAAGCAAGACACTCAAGATACGTATAATAGTACTATTCACACAAAAACTTAAATTTCACTTCAAAAAAAAAAGATCACAAGACAAAAGAGAATCTTATAACAGTGAAATTGCTTTCTCTTTTGTCTTGTGATTACTATTTTGATATAGGTTTTTTAGAGTTTTAATATATTATAGACTAATTCTTCAGCACCAGATGAAAAATACCTTTTAGTTCAATCATTTCTTTTTTTTTGACTCTGTAGCTTTTAACACTATAAACGATCAGCTAAAAAATATGGTTATTTCCCAAGTAAGGCGTGCCATTTATTGAACACAGGCAATAGTTCAATAATTTAAGACCTATATTCATCTTCTCAAAGTAACTTGCCATCAGTAAGAGGCAGATTTACGCAAACACATTTAGCAAACAACAGGAGATTTCAAC
>CAUYRH010083291.1:0-93051 GCA_963574655.1 Perodicticus potto | reverse complement strand
CATCTCTGGTTTTGGGATTTTGTTATGTGGGCTAATCTTACTGGAGTTAGGTGATATCTCAAAGTAGTTTTGATTTGCATTTCTCTGATGATTAAGGATGGTGAGCATTTTTTCATGTGTCTGTAGGCTGTGCGCCTGTCTTCTCAGCCCTACTATGAAGCTAATTTATAGCTGTCATATGAATGGTATAACCCAACTATAACACAAGAATATAGAGAAAGGGGCAAGGGTAGGGAGGGGTGAGGGGAGGGTGGGGCGGAGGGAGGGTAATTGGTGGGGCCACACCTACGGTGCATCTTAGAAGGGTACAGGCAAACCTTGCTAAATGCAGAATACAAATGTCTCCATATAATCACGGAGAAATTGCCGGGAGGGCTATGTTAATCAGGTTGATGAAAATAGTTAAGATTGTATATGAAGCCGGCACATTGTACCCCTTGATTACACTATTGTACATAGCTATGATTTAATGATAAAGATAATAAAAAATAAATAAAAATAAAAGCTTGAAGCCTGGCGTTTGGGGGGACTCATTTTCATCAGCGGCCAGCAGATGGAGGGAGCGAGACGTGTAAGAAACTGACCCTCCCTCCTGCTCCGTGTTTGTGTAAATCCATCGCCAAAGCTCGCCAGCTCCCTAATAAATCCCCTGCTGATACGGTGCAAATATTTATAGCTGATGGTTTATGTGAAATTAACAAAACTGGTTGTTGACAGCAGTGTGAGGTGGCAAATGCTGTTTAAGAACGTTTCAGTCTGTGAAAATTAAGAAAAATTTATACATTTGCCTTCTTAAGAACCATTTAAGAATAAGTCAGCACCCAGTAGGGTAGGTTGCTAAAGTGGGATAACCACAAGGTCAAGCGCTTTTCCAGAAGAAAGCAGTTACATTTTGCTTTGTGGACATTGTGTGGTGGGCGGCAGGTGCTCCCCAGGCCGGAGTTACATGCTCGGAAGTGGTTGTGAAAAATCGCAGTGCTGGGGCCTGATAGCCTGCTGCGCTCCAGACAGGAATGTGAAGATTCCAGGCTCCACTGTTCAGAAGCGTGTCCCTGCAGCCACGCCTGCCTCCCAAAGTCACTCAGTGTCAGGCCTGTCGCAGCCTCCAGCACTGAACTGGGGGTATTGTGGGTGCTCTGAGCCCATGGAGCAGAGTTGGAAGTGAACAGGGCTGTGTCCTGCCTGCAGAGCAAGGATGGGGCTTGCTTCAGCCCTGTGCCCGGACAGCCCTTCACCCCTGGCTGCACACCATGACCACCCAGCAAGTGCCCCAGGCTGTTGTGTTCTTTGGTCACTTTTGCTCTTTGGTCACTTTGCTGTCTCCTGGGATGAGAATCCCAAACCCTGGAATACTCAAGATCCAGAGCAGCAGCTCCCACTCTGGATACTGTCCGTTCCAGTGCCCCTGGCTGCAAAATCGACCCATGTTATTAAATATGTTATGGCTACTTGAAGTGTATAGCAGGTTCCCGGATGCGGTGGTTTTGTTATAGCTTTGAAGACGGCCCATGTCTGCGGGGAGTCTGCGCCTTCTCCCCAGGGCTGTGTGGGCTTTCTCTGGACCTCTGCTTTCCTCCCACCTCCCAAAGCTGTGCCCGCATGTTTTGTTCCCTGGTGAGTCTGAATGGTGCCAGGTGCTCCCACCCTGAGCTGCCAGGCAGGCTCTAGCCCCGAGATCCTGAACTGGAATAAGTAAATCATTATCTTTACTTGTTTTTAGCTAACCTTTCCTAAATGTATATAGCTTACATTTATCTTAATGTTTACTATTCAAAATGTTTTGGGTCCAATTAGCCTCTGGCAGAGTTGGTTTTATTTTACAAAGCTTTGCCCTAAAGTGCCTGAAGTCCTGAGGGAAGACTTAACTGTGCTGCATAAAACTAGTTCTAACTTTCTTATACTCATCTCTGTTGGGTTACTCAACTAAAAACTCAGAATTGCCAAATTAATTGAGGTGACTTGAAAAGGAACTCTCTGGGTGGTGACTGCACACTCGGCGTGGTGGTCCAGGCTGTGTTTGGTGTGGGAGGTGACTGCACACTTGGCGTGGTGGCCCAGGCTGTGTTCGGTCTGGGTGGTGACCATGCACTCGGCGTGGTGGCCCAGGCTGTGTTTGGTCTGGGTGGTGACCGTGCACTTGGCGCAGTGGCCCAGGCTGTGTTTGGTGTGGGTGGTGACTGTGCACTTGGCGTGGTGGTCCAGGCTGTGCTTGGTGTGGGTGGTGACTGCACACTTAGCATGGTGGCCCAGGCTGTGTTCGGTGTGGGAGGTGACTGCACACTTGGCGTGGTGGCCCAGGCTGTGTTCGGTCTGGGTGGTGACCATGCACTCGGCGTGGTGGCCCAGGTTGTGTTTGGTGTGGGAGGTGACTGTGCACTTGGCATGGTGGTCCAGGCTGTGTTTGGTGTGGGTGGTGACTGTGCACTTGGCGTGGTGGTCCAGGCTGTGTTAGGTGTGGGAGGTGACTGCACACTTGGCGTGGTGGCCCAGGCTGTGTTCGGTCTGGGTGGTGACTGTGCACGCGGCGTGGTGGTCCAGGCTGTGTTCGGTCTGGGTGGTGACCGTGCACTTGGCGTGGTGGCCCAGGCTATGTTTGGTCTGGGTGGTGACTGTGCACGCGGCGTGGTGGTCCAGGCTGTGTTCGGTGTGGGAGGTGACTGTGCACTTGGCGTGGTGGCCCAGGCTATGTTTGGTCTGGGTGGTGACTGTGCACGCGGCGTGGTGGCCCAGGTTGTGTTTGGTGTGGGAGGTGACTGGGCACTTGGCGTGGTGGCCCAGGCTGTGTTTGGTGTGGGAGGTGACTGCACACTCGGCGTGGTGGCCCAGGCTGCATTTGGTGCACTGTAGAACGTCTTCATCTCCTGTGCTGCCCCTATTGGAGAGCTCATGGCAAAGTCTTTGGTTTTTTAGGTAATTTCTTTCAAGATTTTCATCAAAATGAAAACACATTTAAGAGCATGTAACCCCTGGAGGTTGTCGATGTGGAGCCTGCTGATGCTCTTCTGAAAAACTTTCTTTGGGACACTTGCGGGCGGCGTCATCTGTCTTCACTCTCCCCGCGTCGTCACTCAGAATGACCCACGTTTCCAGAATAGTTATGGGAACTTGGATTTGGCCTCAGAGACCTCATGTCTGAACAGAAAGCCATGGAGTGTGAAGGCCCAGATAAGGACGCGAGGGATGTGCTCCTGGTGGCTAAATTCAGAGTCCCAGGTGGACGGCGGGGTTCGTGGGGTGTCACCCCAGACAGATGTGAGTGGGCTGATGTATCTGGGGAGGGTCTCTGTGCAGTTGGGGTGTTTTCCTGGGTGAGGTCGGAGGCATCTGCCTCACTGCGGGAGGCAGGTGTGGTGGTCCGGGGCGGGTGGGAGACACATCCGAGTACCCTCGCTGTCTGTACGGAGCAGCTCTCTCTGTGTCCCCTGTGAGCCCCACATCCCCAGGGGGAGAGAAGGGACCTGATTATTCCTCATTTATGGTCAGAGAGCTGAGCTGGGCCCCCTTGCTGTTTGTACCAGTGTGAGGCAAACTGTGGCCCACAGGCCAAGCCATCCTGCCACCTGCTTTCATGTGGGTTTCTAGCTAAAAAAAAAAAATTCCAATAGTTGGGGACAAAAATCAAAAGAATCGTCTGTGGTACATGAAAATTACGTGGAACTCAAATTTCAGTGTCCACAGATAAATTTTTGTTGGAGCGCGTCTGTACCCTCGCTGGTGGTGTTGGTGGCTCCTTTTTGGGCTCCATCGGCAGAGTTGAGTAGTTAGTTTTAACAATTCTGTTGGTCGCGGGAATTGGCCCTCAAAATTTACTCTCTGGCTCTTGATAGTAGAGCTTTGCTGAGCTCTGTTGAGCCTCCTACCCCCTCCCTCACTCCCCCTGTGCTGGTCACACTCACCTCTCTGCTGTTCCCCCAACGAGCCAACCACAGGGCCTTTGCACTAGCTTGTGGCCGGGCCTGGAGTGCCCTTTCCCCTGCATTTTCCACTTCAATACTTAGCTCAAATCTTAGCTTCTTGATTTGAAGCAAGGCCATGCATCCTCGCTTCACCCTGGCAGTTCCCCTCCTGTTTTTCTGTAGCAGTTGTGGGCGTGTAACCTCTTTCTGACTGCATTTGTTTCTTGCCTGCCCACCAGTGCCAGACCATAAGCTCCCGGGGGCACCGATGTGTATCAGTCACTGATATCAGAACGTGGTGTGTTGTCGTGCTTAGTACATATTTGTTAGATGACTTAATGTAAGATAATTACGTAATTTAGGTGCATGGAGGCGTGTGACAATTAGAGCAACTCTAGAAAACTGTAGTATATACCAAATAATACAGGTTCTATGAGATACCTTCTCTTTTATCTATAAAAAACATGTTAGATGCTCTAAGTATGGAACTTCCAGTGATTTGTTTTATTTAAAGACGTGGCTGTGTATCTTTTCCCTTAATGGTGTTTCTCTGTGTGTGAAATAGCGTCTTATCTGATACTGCTTGTGAATATTTTGACTGTGGAATGTTTCATTGGGGTGTTGGAGCACTACCAATCCTGATGATCAGGTGGGTCATTTTTGTCCAAATTTGTCAGAAATGCATCAAGTTGATTTACATTTCTGAGTCATAGGTGGGTGTACAGAGCCTCAGCGTGTGTGTCCAGCAGAGTAAGGCACTCTTCTGGGTTTTTTTCTTGGCATTTATGAGATGAGGGCTCTGTTTCATACCCGTTCTCCTGTTTGTTTTCCTGTTGCTTTTGGAAGACATTAATAGATCCCTAATCTAAGAATTTAGATGAAAACACCATCGTATAACAGGTGGATCTTATTAGAAACTCTGCAGCCACGCAGTTAATTTGTTTTGCTTTTTGTCTTAAGAGAAATATAATTATTGCCCTCAGGATTGACGCAATTTCTGAGGCATCAGGAATGGAATTTAAACACTTTTTGGTTTAGATGTATCATGCCTTCTCCAGTTGGTGTGTGTTACTGTAGAAGGAATATTGCTGGTCATTGCCCAAAAGAACGCTGGTTCTTTTGTTTCAACTTAAATGTTCATCTCTCTCCTGGCAGATGGTATTTAAAATAAGCGGGGCTAACACTGAGTGAATGACTTCCCTGCGCCTGGCACTGTGCTGTTATGCGTTTCACATTTATCTTCAGAAATACAGTTATTCTTACCATTCCCACTTCACAGACGAGGACGGTCAATCTCAGGGTGTTCGACTGACCCAGGGCTGCGCAACTGACAAGCAAAAGGGCAGAATTCCAGCACACACAGTCTAGTCCCAAAACCTGTTCTCAGCCAGATCGCACCGTCCTGCCGCCACTCCCTCAGAGCTGCGTCACCAGACACCCTGTTTATATTGCCGTGTGGTCTGTCTTCTTGCGTCGTTGCCAAGGTGTGGATGCATCACAGGAGGGAAAACAACAGATATTCTGGCCATCCTAAGGGAGAACGTAAGGAAAGCAACATTGAAGAAATGGAAGCACATCTACAAAAACTGACACATTTTAGACCGATTCCCCATCAGAAATGAGGCCTTTGTGAAGATTGCCGGCTCTTCTTGGTCAGCACATTTCTGTTGTCTAACATTTCTTTGCAGCCCGCAATTAGTCAGTGTGTCTTGTATGGAAGCATAGGGAGGGTGGTGTACGCCCTGCGTAACCATGGCAACACCGGCGCCAGCATCCTCTGCCTCCTGGGGCTCTAGTTTGGTGGCTAACGGAGCTCTGGTTGTTTAAATGCTGTCTGCGGACTCGAGGATATGTTTGCCTGGTGGAATTAGTGTTTTCCTTTCTTCGTTTACGGATTTTCCAGACTTCTTCTTATAAGCATGTGTTTCATAACGAAAACAAAACAAGCAAACGTGTTTGTACGTGTGCAGAGGGGAGTTCTCCTGCACGTGACAGACCGTCCTTGGTTCCTGAGGCCGGCCATTTCCCCAGCCTTTTGCAGTAGTGAGGCTCGTGCTCTGGCCAGCGGCTCACTCGTCATCCCTTATGTTACCATCTAGATGTGTTTGCAGCTGCTGTGCCAACTCCCTCCACACTTTACTTTTTTTCTTTGCAGTTTTGGTGGGGGCCAGGCTTGAACCCACCATCTCTAGTATATGGGGCCAGCGCCCTACTCCTTGAGCCACAGGCGCTACCCCACACTTTACTTTTTAAGATGGGGTCTCACTGTGTTGTCCAGGCTAGAGTGCCGTGGTGTCAGCCCAGTTCAGGACAACCTCAAACGCCTGACCTCAAGCGACCCTTCTGCCTCAGCCACTCCAGTAGCTGGAACTATAGACCCCTGCCACAATGCCCAGTTAGTTTTTCTATTTGTAGTAGAGATGGGGTCTTGCTCTTGTTCAGGCTGGTCTCAAACTCCTGAGCTCCTGTTGCTTTGGCCTCCCAAAGTGCTGGAATTACAGACATAGAGCCCCCAAGCCTGGCCCTA
The DNA here is from genome assembly GCA_963574655.1 of Perodicticus potto. Classification (NCBI taxonomy): domain Eukaryota; kingdom Metazoa; phylum Chordata; class Mammalia; order Primates; family Lorisidae; genus Perodicticus; species Perodicticus potto. The sequence goes on along the minus strand of CAUYRH010083291.1, from coordinate 86,628 downwards.
CGTCCTTTTTTTAACGTCCGGGTGAATCTGGTGGTGGAGGCAGGAGAGAGGGCTGCAGTTTTCCTTCAGGGTAAGGCCAGATGCTAGAGCTGGCCTGCCTCTTAGTTTTTAAGGACAGCAAAACCTGTGTGCCTGAGATGAACATATTCACTGTCCGGCACGCCCCAGATGGATTTGGGGGTGGGGGTGACAGGGATGCGTCTCTAAAAGGGACACAGCCCTCAGTTCGGGAACTAGACCTGCGTCAGTGGCGCCAACCGCTGGGTTTACGCTCGCTCGGAAGGTCTAGAATCATCCAGCAGCAGCCTTTTTTTATGAAAAGGTACTCGGGCATCAGGGTAAGGTAACTGAACCCTGCGTTTCACCAAATGAATCTGAAACCAATCCTGAATCAGAATTTTAAAGCAGGAAGCAGCGCTTCTTACCTCAAATTGTTTATAAACTTGTTTCACATGCATTTAGCTCATCTAGCCAGTGAGCCTGGCAGGCAAGAAAAATAAGTATTCTTGTCTGCACCCTGTGGGCAAAACAGTCAGATAGGTGAGGCAGAATTGGGGACCAGTGTTGAGTTCTTGTGTTTTCAAATCCAGAGCTGTGCTCCCTGTCCTGATCTGGGGCTGCTTAGGTGGGAAATGGCAGGTTTTGTAGAAGGCCAGTGTGTGCTCTAGCCCATCGATCTTGGGATTCTCATACTGCAGTGTGTGCTTCAGAAGGTCTGCTTGGGCCAGACTCGACCTCATTCCTCGGGCAGTCCGGCCTGTTCCATGGGAGCATAGCTCCTGTGTTGTGTTTTCCACTTTTGCCTCTTCCCACCGCACTGAGTGAGCACAAGGATGTGGGTGCAGGAGGGGGCTGTTCCGGTGCCAGGCGGCTGTTCACTGTTGGGGGTGCAGAATGACCTGGGGGACCTCTCGGCCTTTGATTCCCTTGTTACCTGAGCGGGCTGCATCCGAGCTTTGTAAGGCCCCTTTCAGCCTGTGTACTGGGGAGAACAGTTGTGAGCCTCCGGAGTACTCTGTGGACCCTGCTTTGAGTGCGGGCTTGGCTGTGGTCAGCTGCAGGCAGCGTCCCCCACCCCCCATGGCTTCCTGGGGCCGGAAAGTTGCAGGGACAGGAGACTGCCGTGTTGGGGGAGGTCTTGGTTCCCAGGCCCCGAGACACTACAGTGGGAATATTCTTAGAGGTTTTATTAGTATTTTAGAATTTTTTAGGGATAATATCTAGACATTGTGTTCCAGCAAAACAAATATTATTCTTTGAAAATATGTTAGTTGAGAAAAATGCACTTAGATCCTCTCATTTTGCCTTGGAAGTGCATCGAGTGAGTAGCCACTGTGTCCCAGACGTGAGGCAGCCGGTAACTTGTGGGATGTCCTGTTTTGCATCTCGGGCAGGTTGGCTTCACCTGCACGTGGACTTTGTAGTTTTCAGCTTTGCTCACTTTAAACTTTGTCCACTCCACTCCCCTGGACATCCCCCTGTCTGGGTGTCCCTCTTCTGCCTGGGACGTGTCAGTGTTCCTGCTGGTCCTCACAGGGAGGGTGCGCGGCAGGCGGTGCTGGACATTCTATTGCAGATGAGGCTGGACTAACGGCTGTAGCTGGGCATGGCTGGAGTCCGCTGGGCGGGGCCTTCGGGAGGTGGTTCTGTCCAGTCTGCGCAGACCTGGAGGTGCTTAGGGAGGGGCTTGGTCTGGCCCTGGGTCCCCCAGTGGGACCAGCCCTATCCTTTGGGGAGGGTGTGTGAAATCTGGTGGTGCCCAGAGAGGTTACACGGCTATGGGACCCATCAGGGGCCCTGGACCCAGAAGACAAGGGAGCCTGGTTGGGAAGAACGGTCCTGAGGCCTGCTGCTTCTTGGCCTTCAACCAAAAACAAAACAAAACAAAAAATGCTGTACTTATTTTTTTTAAGTGGGAGAAGAGAACAATTTTCCATGAGCCGTAACTGATGAAAGGCCTTGATTGAAGTCAGCCTGTTGGAGGCCTGGGCAGGTGGGGATGAGAATTAAACCAATAGAATGTCAGAGAGGGCTTCACCTGGCACCCTCCTCCCTCCCATCATAAAACCTTTCAACTTTTCTCTTTATTTCCCTGCATCCTAACCCCCTTCGCTACACAAATGATAGCTGTAGCAGGAGTGGAAGTTGTAATAAAATCCCAGAAGAGTGAATTTAAGAGACCAAGGAGGAAGGGGTGGTGGTGACGAGATCTTCTCCACCTGGGGAATGAGCCTCGGCCTGGCCCCTGGCCCCTGGATCTGTGCTGGCAGCCCGGGGTCGGCACTGTTTCCCCACGTTCACTGAGCCCCACTCACGCTTTGTCCCTAAGGTGGGATCTGCCACGCTCTGCTGGCCCGTCCCCTTGGGTCCACCTGGGTAGCCTGGGCTGCTGTAACAGACTGGGCGGCTTAAACCACACATTTATTTTGCCACAGTTCTAGAGGCTGGAAGTCTGAGACTGTGATGCTAGTGTGGTGAGAGTTCCAGGCCTGGCGGCTCCGTGCCTGCCCCGTGTCCTCACGTGGAGGACTGAGGAAGGGGACGGGGGTGTGCCCACGAGCTCCCTGGCATCTCTCCTTACAGGAGCACAGTCCCATCGCGGGGTCTCACCCTCATCCTGATTATCCCCCAAAGACTCCATCTTAGGTACCACCACAGTAGAGGGTAGAGCTTCAACACAAATTTTAGGCCCAGATTCTGTCCACAGCACACCACTCCCCACATCCACCCAGCACATCTGGCTTCTCCAGGGGGCACTGGGCTTCCCCGGCTCCCTGCCCTGGTGCTGAGACCATGGGTGAGGCAGGAGGTGCTGTAAGGCGTGGCTGCAGGCGTCCTCCAGCTCTGGAGGTGATGGCAGGTGCTGCTTCCTGCCCTGCCCACCGGCCTTCTTACCCTGCCCTGTTGCCTGTTTTCATCGCACCTGCCTCCTGCCTGGTGTCCCCTTCTCTGCAGCCCCTCTGAAGAGCCACTCAGGGTAGGTGACTGGCTTTCTCTGGGATTTTTTTCTCAAGGCTGTCTGTGGCTCTAAACACAACATACCCTTTGGGGCCTGTATCTGTTTCCCTTTGGTCCTGCAGCCAGGTTAGCTTGCTGGACGCTGTGTCCCCTGTGGGCTGGAATGTTGACCCTCTGTTGCCCTGAGGGGAGGACTCTGCCCTTATTTAGGCCTCTGCCTCTCACTTCTTTCTGTCCATTTAAATGTTGCCATGCCCAGCTCAGAGGCTGCAGCTTCTGTGCTATCGTCGGAGGGAGAAGACCTGCCCTGGCAGCTGTAAAGGTGGTCTTGGTTTTGGGTCCCTGTGACTAGTAACATTCGGAGATAAGGATTCCCCCTTTCAGATTGCAAGGCCTTGGAAGGCAGGACACTGCAATGAATGGGGGATCGAATGATGTTCACAGGTCAAAGTCATGTCCTCTTCAGTGTGTGCGACCTTGATTTTCATGATGGGTGGTTGTGTTTAAGAAGCTGACTTAGGAGGAGAGCTCTGCCTGCAGTTGCACGGGTGACAACACCGGGGTGGGGGAGGGGTTCTGATTCTGGTTTCGAGACTGTGATTTATGATGCTCATGTGCTTAGCGGTGGTGCTCAGGCCCGCAGACACAGACTTGTGTATAATTAGAGAATCCCTCTCCATATGTGTTTTCTGAATGAGGGGCCCGAGGGTGTGTGGGTATCCTGATTTATAAGTAGGGTACTGAGCCAGTTGTGAGAAACATCTGTATGTACATTACAATTGGAGTAAAAAAAATACACTCTTGAGTTTATGATAAAATCTAGATTTGGTATCAATGCTTTTATTTCTTTAAAGACCGTTCATCAGATTATAAATGATTTAGCTGCCATACCTTTGTGGGAGTTTTCACATAAACGTGTTTTCATATGAATTCTTCCCTCTGTCCCAGTTTCGGAGCATGTGGTCACCATTCTATGACTGGAAGCCTTGCCATCCTGCATGTTTGTGGGTAAAGCCTTGCCGTTTTACATGTTTGTGGGTACACCTTCAAGGACTGAGACCACATCTGAGGCCACGGGACGGCAGCCTCCCTCCTGGGCAGTCCAACATCAATATTGATGTTAATAATTATGTAAAATTATTCCAGTCTGCAGCCTGCAGCCTCACTGGAGAACAATCAGACATGCTTTATTTTCTAATTGCAATCTTAATCTGAGCACCATCTCAGGACTTTGTTTTCCAAATTACTTATTGTTTCGTAGGTTTTTTTTTTTCAGCGAAGCCCTGTAGTCTACTGCTTGGGTGTATGTTGGGCGGATTTGTGGTGCTAAAAGGGATGTTGTACAGATTTAATGCCAACATTTATTTCCTTTTATCTCAGTGGGGTTCGTTAATTGATTGCACCTCTCACGTGGAGCAGAGGTGGTGCCTCCGGATTAGGTGGCCTGGTTAAAGTGGGGCTCAGATGCCCTTCCTCTAAGTAATGCTTGCACGTAATCAGAGGGCCAGGAGTACAGTAAATAATTCACATCAGCTGGGGCTCCTGGCTCTGATAATGAGATCTCAGGGGCAACGCCTTGAGTGCCTGGACCCTTCCAGATGATCTATGAATTGGTCTTCACCTTGGTGCTTATTCAAACTGACAAATAAATACATACTTGATAGCTAATTGTATGCAGGCGCCAAGGGGATCGAGCACTGACTCTGTGTGGGTTTCCCTCTGACTCTACAATCTACAAATGCAAGTATCTAGCGTGAGAAGACTAGTGGTTCAGACGGACGGGACTTGGGAGTTCTTGACCAATACATGCAGGGTCATGTGGGGGTGGCCAGATAGCCATAGCCAGGTACAGGTTTGCCTGCTGGGACGTGATACCTGGCCTCTGCTTCTGAGTTCCCCGTCACCAGCATTGTGCCCTTGTGAAAGGTGTGACCCAGCATCTCTGGTCCTGGTCCTGGTTCTGGTTCTGGTTCTGGTTCTGGCTCCTGGACACCCTGAGCTCAGGCATCTTTGTGAACACTCACCTTTCACCTGGTGATGTTGTGCAGTTGACTGTTTCCCAAGGTGTGATTAGCAAATAAACCTAAATTGTAATGACATAGTTTTGCATTTAATACACTTTATATTAGATCTGTGACACAAGCAGCCCTAGGGATGTGAGTATCATATAATTTGGCAGTTTATAAGAAAATGGTCTCTGCCTTGTAATCTAAACTTGTTTACTCCTTTTTTGTTGTTTTTTTTTTAAAGACAGAGTCTCACTTTGTTGCCCTGGTAGAGTGCTTGGGGTCATAGCTCACAGCAACCTCCAATTCTTGGGCTTAAGTGACTCTTGTAGCTCCGCTTCCCAAGTAACTGGGAATACAGGTACCCACCACAACACCCAGTTATTTTTAGAGATGGGGGTCTTGGCTCTTGCTCAGGCTGGTCTCGAACCCCTGAGCTCACAGTCTACTGGCCTCAGCCTCCCAGAGTGTTAGGATTACGGGCATGAGCCACTGCACCCAGTTAAACTTGTTTACTCTTAATGCGTCTGTTCAGAGCCCTGTACCCAAACTGTGTGGCTTCCTTTAATTAGAAGTATTCTGCCTGTTGGAATAGAAACTGTAAATTCAGAAACCAAAAGAACACTCCATTCCCTATAAGGCGGTAAAGGGCAGGGAGGAAACTTTTAGCTGCTGACAGCCCCTTTTTTCTCCCTGTTCTCCTTAAAACCTGCTAAGAGTCACAAGGAAAGGGAAAATAATGTTAGGTAAATCGAATCACTTTACCGCTTATGATTCCAGGTGATCTGATAAATTGAAAGGATTAAAATAAACCGGTAATTACCTTAAAATATTCCTTTGTGAGTGTGCCTATTTGGTGCAGCCCTCTCCATAGGGCGAGGCTGTAATTAATGGTGAATTAGCATATAGCGATGTGGTGTGGTCTGCGGGGTGGCCCTTGAGTGACACCTGCTAGCACTGGCCTGAAAGAATACTTTGTTAATTGGGAATGTTCTGGATGAGTCAGAATCTTTGGTATGATTTTTTTTCTTACAATCCTGGCTAAATAATCATAGGAACATCTAAGTTTTCTCTCTCTGTGCCTGTTCATTCATTCATCAAATATTTATTGAACATCTGCGATTGTGCTGGGCACCCCACTGGTGTACAAAGGCAAGCGAGGTCTTTGTCCTCTGGGTACTTAGGGTCTCAGAGGCAAGGTGACATTCACCAGAGTTAGCTCCGTTGCCATAAAGTTAGCAGTGTGGTGAGTATCGCTTATAGGGGAGGTGGCTGGTGTAGGGCTGTGTAAAAGGAAAGTGGGTTGGGAACAGGCTGTAAAGAGGTGGGAGTTACCCAGTGAGCTGTTGCTTTTCTTTCCACATTCAGTGGGGGTAGGAGTGTGTCATCTCCAAAGGAGAACCACATGTGCAAAGGCCCTGTGACAGGGATGTACCTGGAGAGGTGGAAGAAAGCTGTTGTAGCTCCAAGAGAGAAAGAAGCGTGGTGAGGGTTTTGGGGCTTTGCCGTTTAGCCCACAGGCAGTGGGGAGCGGCTGAAGGATGTCAGGTGTAGGATAGTCAGTGTCACCCATGGACTCTGCAGGTATGAGGATTGGTTTCCTCATGGCAAACCTGCTTGGGGTTTCCGATGTCCTAGGCTCAGAGCAGACACCTCCATCCACATGGTTGGGGAAGTGTTAGCTCAGTGTTCCCCGTGAATTCCTTTTTGTGAAATAGAACAAAACACTGGGTGCCATGAGGCGCTATCTCATCCCATTTTCTTTGCCTCTGAGGGAGTAAATTATATTCTCTGGCTATTAATTGTTTAGAGGTTTATTTAGAACACATAAATGTATGTGTGATATTGTACAGCAGGTTGGGTCACTAGGGCTGACTCGGAAACAGTCAAAGCCCACGTAAACTCCCACCTGTGGGCAGTGTGCTCAAATAAAGAATGAGGTAAGTGGTGGTGGCTTCTTAAAAAATGCAATTTCTATTAATAAAATGCCACGATGAAGAGCCAGGAGTATTAGTGGCCACTCCGTGCAGTGAACTTGTAGTCTCTGCCCCGTGCATGTGATTGTCGCAGCCTACGGAGGCTGGTGTTGTCACTCGGCTGCCGTCTAACTTGCACGATCCAGCTTTAGTCGGGTTGTCCAAGGTCACATGGCTGGGACTCAGCGAACTAGACTTTAAAGGGCATTTGACTACAACGTCGATCTGCTCTGTCCTCTGGCTTGTACCGTCTTTTAAATGGGCCCCACTGAAGAGCTTGCCAATACTGTTAAAATTGGAATGATCTAATATGACCAAAAGTTGGAATGCTCCCATTCTTTACTCACAGCCTGGGATATTTTTTCAAAGCATTATCTCTCTAGTGTTTCTAGACAGAGAATTTATTACATTTTGCCTAAATTTATCTGTAAGCGTGGATCAAACATACGTCTGGCATTATTTTCAGCTCTGAGCCATTGTAGCCTATTTTTTATGCCAAGAGAAAATGTTTTAAGGAAGCGGGGTCAGCCCTCCTCTGCTCCCCTGACTTCACAGGATAGCTATGTGTTCTCTTGGGGAGCTGGTTATTGTGAAACTAGGTCAAATTATTGTTTTCTCTCTTTGCCTGTAGCCATTCCGAAGACAGAATCCTTTCCTCAAAAAACGAATCTTTTTGGATGTTCATATATTTTTGGAAGGCACATGAGAAAATTAAAGAGGTTGCTTTGACAGCATCTGAGCAATTGGACAACTTTTAAATGCCACACTTTTTAAAGCAAAATTAAAAAGCCAGTAAAAAATACTTGTGGCATATGATGGAGGATTATCTTTTATATGTAAAGAGTTCTTATAAAACAAGAAAAACAAATTCCTCAATGAAAGGAAATGGGCACACAATACATAAAAGAAGAAATAAAGGAACAATTAAGGTGTAAACATATTTGGCTTCATTGATTAAAGAATAGTTACAGTGATAAGCTGACGTGTTTTTACCAAGTTAAGTTTAATATTAAAAACTGAAGATGCTTTATTGGCAAAGGTATATGGAAATAGTTCTACTTTTATATTAGTGGAAAGAATATAAGTTGGGATAGCCCTCTGGAGAAAAATCTGACCAACAGTAGTAAGAGCCTTAAAAATGTATTTGGCCTTTGACCTAGTAATTCCATTTCTGCCTACCTATTCACAAGCCTAGATTAATTCAGCTTATTAAATAAAACAGGTTTATGGCTCCCTCCCCTGTTCAGTTGTGTTCAACTTGAAAACAGTGCTTAGAAGACTGGCATTAAGTAGATCTTTAATACACGTTTCTGTCCAGAATAGATTCTTAAACGTTAATAGTGGGAAAAGATTCTGAAGATACGATTTAAAAAATTGTTTTATAGCTTAACAAAAGCTTGGGAAAGATGTACTTTTTGTTGCATTGTTGAAGTGTGGGGGATGTATTGTGTAACTTTTAAATGCCATTATTAACTTCCCCAGAGATGCTTGTAAAATGAACACATGCGAATCTTTATTTATTTATTTTGTTAGCTTTGAATGAATTGAAAAGTCAAAGTCACTCCAGCTCTCTAGGGATTGGGCTGGGCTCACATTTTATGAATTTGCAGTAAAGAGGGGAACATTTGCTTTCATTTTTGGCGTGCTGAAGTGGCCTTACCAGGGGATTGTGACTTTAATTTTTGAGGATTAATTGTAATGCAGGGGGAGAAAACACGCTTCGAGAACAAATATGTGTGAATAGATGAGGAACAGCAGTTAAAATAAATTTTTGAAAACTAGGTTAAGATGTCCAGAGAATTAGATTTTCTCTGGACAAATCTAGCCAAAGCACAGCAAGTTACTTTTTCTACAAATATTTTTTTGAGAATGCTTGATTTTAAGAGGAAGTTTAGTATGGTGGTTGGAATTACTAAGCACTAAACCAGTAGTGTGCTTGCTGGTACTTTTTTTTGGTTTGTTTTTAGAAACAAGAGTCTTACTGTGTTGCTCTCGGTAGAGTGCTGTGGAGTCACAGCTCACAGCAACCTCCAACTCCTCGGCTCAGGCGATTCTCTTGCCTCAGCCTCCTGAGTAGCTGGGACCACAGGCGCCCACCACAACGCCCGGCTATTTTTTGTTGCAGTTTGGCCACGGCCAGGTTCAAACCCGCCACCCTCGGTATATGGGGCTGGTGCCCTACTCACTGAGTCACAGGCGCCGCCCACTGGTGCTTTTTTGTTGTAAAAAGACATTTGCTTTAGAGTTATAATTTTTTCTGTGACCTGGCTAATGGATAGAAGAAACCCATTCAAGAATTTTTGTTTTTGTTTTTTAAACACGCTGGAAACGTTAAGTGAATGCAGTGGATTGTTTCAGGATCTGCATGCACTTGCCTTTGAATTTAGGGCACAGTAAGATGGGGACTTGGGGACGAGTCTCCTTTGTGGGGGTGGTGACGGAGCTGAAGGGGTTAAGTGACCAGCAGCTGGAGATGGACTGAAACGTTCACCTTGTCCAGTTTGGAGACAGTGTGAAGGTTCCAGCCGTGTGTTATTGTACAGACGCTTTTTGGATCACTGCACACAGTTGGTCTTGGGTGTGCACAACCTTTGCTCCCATTTACCGCTGCCAGAGTTGGGACTTGTAACCCATTCGATCCTTTAGTTATTGGGATTTCTTTCTTTCTTTTTTTTTTTTTTTTTTTGGCTGTGTGGTAGTCAGAATCAGAGCACCAAATACACAGGATCGTAACACATTCTGCCACATCCTTACTAAACCACCGGAGCTCAAAAATTCCAGTAGGTTTTCGTGGGTGGTTTTAGGGGACCAATGGGCTTTTTGGAGCCTCCACACCTCCTCTGCTGAGTGAATGTGGATAGGTTCTGTTGTCATGGGGCACCAGGGCTGTGCTTGTAGTTAGAAGCCCCATCTGCATCTGTCCAGCTTAATTGGCCTCCTGTAGGCTCCGTCCCCTCCACTCCCCTCTCTTGCTCTGTTTCTCTCACTTTCTTTCTAACCTTTGCTTTCTGGTAGACCCGTTTTTCCATTTGCATCAGCAAAAATTTTTAGGCTCAATTTAGGCACAGAGCTTCAAGTTAAGGATTTATAGACTAAAAGGGCTTTAACTATTTTTATCTTTTCATTAATTGGATCCACTATTAACATTATATTTAGATAATGTAACATAAAGGCTTAAAGTCTTCTCATTTTAACTTTTAATAGTGACATGATAATGTTAAATTTCACTGAGCTCTTGTTATGTGGCATGTGTAATCTTATTTAATCCTCAAAACAAAAGCAAAAACCTGGGTGGGTAGATAGGGGAGACAGAATAATGCCCCCCAAAGATGTTCAAGTCCTTATCCCCGAAATCTGTGAATGAGTCAACCTTACAGGGTAAAAGGGATTAAGTTAAGGACCTCAAGGTGGAAGATGATCCTGGATTATCTGGGCAGGCCGGACATGATCTGAGTCCTTGCTTAGGGGGAGACCACGAGAATTAGATTTTGGGTCAGAGCCGGAGATGAGATGTAAAGATGGACTCAGAGGTTGGTGTGAAGGAGCCCCAGGTCCTGGAGCCAGGTCTGTAGAAGCTGGAAAAGGCAGAAGGTGGGTTCTCCTTCAGACCTGCCAGAAGGAATTCAGCCACACATTGATTTGAGCTGATTTTGATTTTAGACTTTGGTATAAATTAAGAGATTTGTGGTGTTTCAAGCCTCCGAGTTTTTGTGGTCCTTTGCTAGAGCAGCACAGAGCCCTTGCAGCAGATAGCAAGGCAGCTGGTGCTGGCCTCACAGCGGGAGGGACGCCCAGAAACTGAGTGGTCTGCGGAGTCACAGGCACTCTGGTGGAGCTGCGGATCAGACCTGGGGCTGTCTGACTCTAGGAGACAGAGAAGAGACTCAGTTCCAGTGCTGTCCCCTTTTCTGCACCCTTCCCTGAATTTCACAGGTGTCTCAGGCCCATGGGGCAGACTGGACATACACAGGCCTCAGAGCAGCCCAGTGCAGGAGGTCAGCGTGATTGTGTGCTGCGACTAAGGCCTGCGCACTGTCCCCTCTCCTCCTGAGCTCGGTGATGCAGTGAGGCCCCTGCTCAGCATATTTGCTGGGGGGACTTGTCCAGGATGTGTTGCCGGAGTCTATGCTAGACTTGGTTTTCCTGAGATTCGGCAGCCGCTGGGTCCCCTGGTTCTGGGCTGATGCCCCCACATGTGATACTCCCTTCCTGGGTCTCTGTACCACTGCTCTGGACTCTGGGGGGTGGATGTTATCTGACGCATCAGCATGCCCCGCATGCTGGAGATGCGTCACATTCTCCTCCTGCAGGGGAGGTGATGCTGGCAACAGAATCACCTTCTAGGAATCGGCAAATCCTGGGCTCCACCCTCCCAGTTTATTCAGAATGTGATGGCTTCATGCCGCCTGGGTCGTTTGTGCCCTGGAAGCAGCAGCAGTGTCACTTGGTGGGTCACTGCTGTCTCTAGATGATGCCGCTGCCCTCTTGGACAGTCTGCTCGTAGCAGCCAGGGGACCCCTCAAAACCCAGATCAGGGCGTGACGCCCCATGCTCCAACGTCCCCGAGTTCTCGGTGCACTGTGGCTCTCTGGCCCTGGCTGTTACCTCTGGCCCCTGTCTCCCTGCTTGTGATCCAGCTAGTCCTTCCAGAGGCCACAAACTCCTGCCCGTTATTTTGTCTCCCTGGGACCTTACCCCCAGATACCCTTGTAGCTTGTGACTCAGCCCTCACTTCCTGTGGCCTTGGCTTAGGTGTCATCGCAGAACTGGTCTCTTCAACACTCAGCCCTGCTCCCCCCATTTCTCCATCACCCCTACCAGCTGGGCACGTCTTGTTTTCTCTCTTTTTCCCACACTGGTTGGGGGTACAGGACCTTCAAGGCCTGTTCATTGCTGCTTCCTCAGAGCCCAGACCAGGGGCAGCCACAGCAGGTGTTCCATCAGTGTTCTAAGGCGGGCGGGTGAACAAGTGAATGAGTGACTTTGACTCCGTCGCTGGTCATGGGCAGTTGGAGTGCCTGCACTCTGCCTTGGCTTTCTGTACCAAGGATTTGATGATGGAAGGGCCACAGCTGTCCTTGCAAGAAGCTCTCAGTCTCACAGAGGGGGCAGGGAAGCATCTGAGGTAGTTCTGCTGGGTGGAGGAAGTTTCTTCTTATTACTTCTTACAGACTTTGTTCCTTTTCCCACGGCTGACAGAGTGGAATTTACATATCTTCCGCTCGTGGTCAGCTTGCTGGTGTCCAACATAAAATCAGAATGCTTCAACCTTTCCTTGTGTTGTGAATGGGTTACGTGCAAGCGCAAAGCCTTCTGAAATGATTAACTTTTCTCTTTCGGCTATGCAAAATTAGGGTTACAGAAGCTTAGGCTAAAATTTGATGTTCTTCATGTTCTTCACAATTTTGGGAAGGAAACTTGTTTTTGCTTTTTGGGGTGGTCAGTGTCACACCGGCATTCATGTTCACAGTGAGTGGCACAGACGGTCAGCAGCCCTGGGGTGAGCTAATCATCTGAATAGTCTCTGGTCAGCCAGTGGTCTGCAGCACCCTCATCCTTCAAGGGTCCCTTAGTGAAACCTGGTGGCCCAGTTGCTCCTGTCTGTGGACGAGCAAAGTCAATTCTGACCTCTTACACGTTAGCTTTGACACTCCTGTGGACACTCAGGTAGGTCTGATGGGTCGTGTGGGCCACGTAGGCAATGCATGTTGACCACGCACACGCACCAGACCCTGTTCTTAGCATGTAGTCATTTACCCCAGGCCCTGCATACAGTAGTGAGATTTCAGGGAACGCACATATGTTGCTTCCTGCACACACGCACAGGACAGTTGTCGTAGGAAGTGGGTTGTGATGATTCCAGTCTCTCCTGGCAGTCAGCATTGCTTCAGGAAGAGGATGTAGGATCATAGAACACATAAAATCCTGCTGGCCTGAGACCCCTGCTCCAGCCCTTCCCATCTGCACCCGGAGGGAAGTGGGAGCTGAATAGAGTGTCACCATCAATGGCATCGTTGGGTTTGAGCATATTCAGAGGTTCAAAAGTAGAAGAGGTTCGGAGCCAACTTGGACATCCTTTTGGGAGTAACAAATGTCTGTCTTGCAGCCCATTTTCCTGTTGATTGCCTGACATTCTCCAGGCTGCTACAGCTGATATTTTTAAATAAATGAGCCTTTCCTTTGCTTTGGAACCTTTGACGCAGCTGCAGAAACAACGCATCTGGACGGTTGGACTGCGCTGGGGATTCACGCCCTGCTGCAGGCTGACCTCCGCGTGGTGATGCAGCGTGTTGAGGACAAGAAAGGAAGCCATGGGCGTCAGCCTGCAGACCAGGATTCACTGTGCTTCACGGTGTGAACATCAGCGGAACAGACTTTGGGATGGGAGAGTAGTTGCTCTGGAAATGGTGGGCTGTGAGACCTCGCTTGTTCTGCGTGGGTTGGCTTTGAGGTTTGCCGCCTCGGGGTTTTGGGGTGACACGAGCTGGTTGGTGCAGTCCGTGTCCCTCTGTTCTGTCCCTCTGTTCTTCCTGTGCCTCGGCCCCGTGCCAGGCTGGGGGTGAATGGAAGGGGAAGATGCTGGGACTCAGGCTTGGGATGAAAGGGCCATGTATTTCTTGACTTTTAAATCTTAACCTCCTCCCCTCATCTTAGGCATTCTCTCGGAATGAATGACATTTTTCTGCTTTCAGCTGCCCTACATCGTCAATTTCCACATCAGGTTTTTTTGAGTCTTGTAACATTTTTCAATATTTAGACAATGCTTAGTGTTTGTATTTTAACAAAAGGTCATATTTAATAAGGTATAGTACCCAAGAGGAATATTTTCTGTTTCCGTTTTAAAGATGATTTCAATTTGGGCTGTCTCATGGATAAGTTAGATCACACCAAATGTGCCTGTAAGCGGTCTTGGGGGATCTGTGACTGCTAATTACTAACAGAAGGACACCGAAATACGGCCAGCCTGCTCCCGGTGGAATCCAAGGAGGCTGGTGGCCAATATCAGCTCAGCATCTTTTGTCCCAAGCGATACTTCTTACCATGAAATGAACCTTTTGTCTTAGTTGTAGAATGTATAACGCGGTCCAAATGCTGAAAATCAGAGGACCAAATGCTGAAAATCAGAGGACCACGATGAAGGTTGTTCCTTTCTGGTTTAACGTTTGACCAAATGTTTCATCTGCACGTCATGTGTGTGGCTATTTATGAAGGAAAGCGTTACTGATGAGTGGGAGGCCTGGCACTCCCTCAGCTCTGCTGAAGACAGCCTGTGTCTTCCCTTTGAGATGACTTGACTTTGTGTCCTTTGACAACATTCTGTATTCTCTCTGTACAGCAGTGGGAACCTGCCATGGTAACACACCGAGGACGCCCTGCTGCTGGAATGAAAAAAAATTGTTACATGTTGCTTTGGTTCTTTCATTTTTGCCTGTTCTGGAATATTCTAGCTAGAACTTAAAATGGTATGAAATGTAATCTTTTCTGTGTGTGCGCTGTGAAGTGGATATGTGTGTTTGCGCGTGTGTGCTGGTGAGAGTCGCACCACCCGTGCCGTGTGTGATGAAGGTGGGGGAGGTTCCACTGTAGCCCCTCAGGTCACACCAGTGTGATCACTGGATGGGAAGCGCTCAGTCACTCCAGGTGCTTGACTCCAGATATTGCTGCCTTTTCCTCCGTGACCTTGAAATCTCTGACTGCAGCAGTCAACTCTGCACGGCCCCAAACAGTTTTAGGACACAGGCAGGTCACTGAGATCTCCAGTTCTGGGCCTGTCCCCTTTATAACAGCCATGTTAGGTGACTTGTAGACCTTCGCCTTTACTGGCAGAATCTCGCTCTGTCACCCAGGCTGGACTCCTGGGCTCAGGCGATCCTCCTGCCTCAGACTCCCAAGTAGCTGGGACTAAAGGTGCGTGACACCACGCTTGGCTAATTTTTAAATTATTTTGTGAAGGCAGGGTCTGGCTATATTGGTCAGGCTGTTCTCAAATTCATGGCCTAAAGCAGGGGTCCTCAAACTACGGCCCACGGGCCACATGTGTTGGTGTGAATTGTATTTGTTCTCGTTTTGTTTTTTATTTCAAAACAAGATATGTGCACTGTGCATAGGAATTTGTTCATAGTTTTTTTTTTTTTTTAAACTGTAGTCCGGCCCTCCAACGGTCTGAGGGACAGTGAATTGGCCCCCTGTTTAAAAAGCTTGAGGACGCCTGGCCTAAAGGATCTTCCTGACTTGGCCTCCCAGAGTGCTGGGATTATAGGTGTTGGGCCACTGCACCCAGCCCTTAAAATTTTTTTTTCATTCATACATGAATATATTTTTCTCTTTTCCTCACTGAACGCAATTACTATTATAAACAAAGTTACTTAAATAGAAGCAACTTCAGTGATATTAAAATCTATTTTATTTTATTTATTTATTTTTTGAGACAGAGTTTCATTATGTCGCCCTCGGTAGAGTGTCCGGGCGTCACAGTTCACGGCAACTTCCAACTCTTGGGCTTAAGCAGTTCTCTTGCCTCAGCCTCCCAAGTAGCTGGGACTACAGGCGCCCGCCACACCGCACAACTATCTTTTTTTGTTTTTGTTGCAGTTGTCATTGTCGTTTAGCTGGCCCAGGCTGGGTTTGAACCCACCAGCTTTGGTGTATATGGCTGGGGCTGTAACCACTGCGCTTTGGGCGCCGAGCCTTAAAATCTGTTTTTTGAGGGCAAAGGTGTAGCTGAAGTAAAAGGGCTTGTGTAGAGGGCAGCAGATACTCCCTGGAACGGGGCCAGATGGTGAACTCTTTGGCTTTATGGTGGTGCAGTCCCCAGTTCCCTTTCGCCTGTTGTGGGGAGGAATACAGATTGGCTGGGTGCATTCCAGGAAGCCCGTATTTACAGAAAACACGTGGTGGGCCGGATTTAGCTCCTGGGCCACACTCTGACCTTGGTTCTAACAGATCCCACTGTGGACCTGAGTATTTGAAATCCTGTAGTACTGGGTCAGACTAGCACAATAATTCTGTGATTTTGTTGGATTTATTTCCATTGTTTACATAAAGTAAATTTGAAACTAAACTGTTGAAAAGTGAGAAATAGCAAGGATTGTTTGGGTTACTTTATTTCATGCTGTGGTTTACTTTTAAGAAAACAGTCCAGTCTCTGGAAGGGGCAGCGGCACCACCCTTGGGTGATCGCGCTCTGGCCTGGGACTGTGCTGAGCTCCGTCGGCCATGCTGTTCCCCAAAGCCTCCGATTCTCGTCGTCTTGGTCCTGGCCTGTGCTGTTGAGTCTCACAGGGTGGTGTGAGGGGAAGCAGCCGTGCGTGTTGCTTCTCTGGTCTGTGCCCCCAGGCTTCCCATGCTCTGTCTCCAGTAGCGCCTTTATTCTACACGTGGCAGTCCCATTTAAAGTGGGTCAATATTGGGGCTCACGTTTATTGCAGAGAAAGGGGAAAGCAGCTTTTCTTGGCTGTTTTTCTCAGTGGTTTGAATGTTATTTTTGAGATCTGGCCAGAGGGAGATGGGACGAGGTCAGAACTGGAAAAATGTGTCCTGGAATCTTATTGACTGGAGGGAGGAAGGAAGAGGTCCCTGAGGAGCATGAACTTAGGAAAGGAAAGGGCGAGTTGGGGGAAGGGAAGGGATGGGTGGGCCTGGTAGGCGTAGTAATCTGAACTGATGCAGGGTGAGGGTCCCTCCTGGTGTCCTGGCAGGTCTGTGCCTCGTGGGAGGAGGGGACACACCCAAGACCTCAAAGAGAGCCTGACTCATCCACTGCGCTGAGGTCTTTCGTTCGTCGAGAGGGTGGGGGGAGGGCAGAGCCAGCCTCACCACCCCCGTGCTGGGCACAGTAACCAGGCACCCTTGCGTGACACCTGCAGTCCTTTTAGAGGCAGGGCCCAGGGTGTCAGAGCAGCTGTTGGAGCAGAGGACGTCAAGCCTGACAGCCCCCCGGTGTAGTAGTGCCTGTTTCCAGGGACACAGAGCAAGGATGTGGGGGACAGGTGGGGCCGGGAAGGGGGAGTTCTTTGTCTGAGTTTCTGGGAACGGGCTTGGCAGAAGGGAGTCCAGCTTCTGCTGGACAGGGCAGAAGGGCAGGGCTGGAGAGTCCAGGGGAATCCTTGGGGGAAGATGGAGATAGGACTGGGTGGGCCTCGGATGCTCTAGAAGGATGAGGGACCCGGTGCCCGTCTCTTCAGAGATCTGGTGTGGGATCAAACATTCGGGAGAGCGAAACGAAGAGAAAGGCGGGTGGTTGGGGTGCTGTGGCTGTGGTCAGACGCTGTAGAGGAAGAAAAGAGCAGGACGTACAGACTAGCACAGTGATTTCCAACCAGAGCCCACCAAATATTTAAAGATCATTAATTAAATTATCTTTGAAGTTCAAAACTCAGTATCTTCTTCTTCCCTTATTTTATTTTTGTTTTTTAACTTTTTTTGGATCAATATAAATATGCCTTGGAAGTTTAAATACAGGTTCAAGTGTGCCGAGACGTAAAAACAGGTTGAAAAACACTGGATTAGGTGAGTGCTGCGTGTCCAGTGTGGGGACCACGTGTCCTGTCTGGGGCCACGTGAGGATTTTCAAGAGTAAGAAGAACCACTGGCGTGGCTGTGGTGGCTCTTGCCTGTAATCTCAACATTTAGGAAGGCCAAGGAGGGAGGATCAGTAAGCTGCGATTGTGCTCCTGGGCAACAGAGACCTTGTCTCTGAATAAAGAAAAGAAATCATTATTGATAATCTGGCATTAATAGACTTCAGAGGAGGCAAGAAATGACCATTCCTCAGGGCATTTATGATGCCTTATGTTCCGAAGCAGAAATTAATCACTTCATTACTTTATATGAAATATCTGATTGCACTTAATGTTTTACCAGAAGGATGGTAATGCATGAATGTAAAACTTCAAAATACCGAAGTATAGAAAGATTTTGTGCCAAATAAAACACATAACAGGGGACAAGGGTTTTTTGTTTTTGTTTTTTTGAAACTCAGGAGTCTTATCACATATCATTGTTTATATTTTGGCGAAATTCCTCCTAAATGTTTTCTGTATGTTATTTTTTAAAGAGGTGTGAGATAAGGTTTGTGGCCTCGTGCACAAGCATTTTCCATTTTGCTTCACAGTATAGCAAATCTGTGTTGTTTCTAAGCTGTAAGAAGTAGGGGGCGGGTTGGGGGAGTGGCGGCTGGCTGAGCTGTGATCCTCCGACCCTCCTTGGCTGCTAAGGTGTGCCGTTCAGCTTGGCCTGACACGGGCTCAGGTGCGGTTTGTTCTTTACTGGAACACGACCACCTTGCCTTGCTGTTGCCATAGCAACGCTCAGCCCCGCCCCCTCTCTTCATCGGTCCTCTCAATTATTTGAACCGAGGACTGCGTGCTGGCCCAGCCGGTGCCGGTCTGCATAATGTATGAACACGAGTGACAGCCAGCCATAGCCGGATCAAAACAAAGAGCTGCCGTTGCGATGGGCAGATTGCGGAAACATATTGTAAACACGTTCTCTGGTAACTGTGAATCACATCGCAAAACGCATCTTTGGCCTGTCAAAAAATATTTTGACAGGGCCCACAGTCTAGCTCCTTCTTATGCAAATGTACTGAGAGCCTGGATATCCGGGTGACAAACCCAAGATGGGCAGCTGACGCTATCTGGGTTCATTACTCCTGCAAATTAACTCGTTGAGAATGCTGCTTCCTATGGGTAAATAGCACCCATGGTCTTCCTAATGCTGCCAGATCCTGGGGCCAGTAAGTGGGTGTCCCTGGAAGACTTGGACAGATTGCGTTAGTGTTAAAAAGAGCATAGCCCAGGGAAGGACAACAGGTTGGACGTCCTTGACTAGGGTCATCAAACAAAGCAAGGAGAGATGGGTGAAAGGAAATGAGACCCGGGGCGGGGAGGTGTCCAGCTGGGCCGATACTGTTGGTAGAGAGTGAGCCAGTGCCCAAGTACAGCATGGTCCTGCTTATGCCCGCTGAGAGGGCGGCCTGAGGAGGTCAGTCTGCCATAGTCCCTCTTAGAGAATTAGGACTACAGTGCACCTCCCTCAGAGACCTGTGTTCCTCTCACATTCTGCTTTCTGTGGCTTTTCCAGGAGGACCAACCCACCCCCGGGGCTTGATCTGTGTGTGAGCCTGGGCAAGTCACTTAACCTCTCTGTGCAGGTGGAAAAGGGGGTTGGGAATATCTGCTTCATGAGGGGGATGTGAAAATTCAATGGTGTCACCTGGAAAAGCCCTTAGCCATGCCTGTGGCCTGTGGGAATGCTGACAGAGGTCAGTTGTTGTGAGTGCTGGTCCCAGCTGTCGGCAGGACAGATGCACCTGTAGGTGTTTCTGGCAACTTCTGGAAGATCTCATTAAAAGCGAATGGGTCCCTTTGCCCGTCCCTCCCTGCCACTTCCACCTGTTCTGGCATATAGTGTGATGGCAGCCGTCATCTCAGACTGGGACAGCAGGGGCCACGTCAGAATTAGAAGGGGTCTGGGTTTGTGGAATCACCAGCCTTCAGGGTCAGCCCATCTTGGGAATTTATTAATATGTGAGGGAAATACCCCTCCAGTGTTGAGGGGTTCTGGTCATATGTGGTCAAATGATCCTAATTAATTCTCAAGGTGAAAATGTGTAAGATAACACAGTTCTGCTGAGTGGCCCTGGCAGTTAAATGACTTAAGTGCAATGAACAAACTGGGTTTCTGACTCCATATCCCACCCCTCAGAGTACCAGGAGTTAGCCCTGCCAGCTGCCTCCACAGGCTGAAGAAGTCAGTTTCTGAGCCTCAGAGCCACTGGCCATCCTCTGGGGCCTGGAGCTGGGGCTGGGGACCAGTGAGGCAGCCTTACCTCTCCCTGTTCATTCTTGGTCACCGTTGCAGAGCTGAGCACTTGCTGAGTGAGCTTTGCTTACCTTACGGGCTTTGGAGAGCTGGCAAATCCTGAAACACACCTGGGCTCATCTAATGACCATCTGCTGATGGCCAAGCTTGATGTGGTTTCTTTCTGAGCTAAAATCAGGAGGAGGTCATGGCTGCAACCGGGAAGCTTCGGTTGCATCAGGAGTTCAGTTTGTCTGGTTCCACCTGGCGCCTCTCTGGAGATCACCGCGCTGTCATCTCCCTGCTGTTACAGTGGTCGTGCTCCCATGAGAAGCAGTGCCGGCTGATTTAATCAAGAGCCCTGCAATGTGTTCATCGGCCCAGTTTTGCTTTTGTGGCACCTGGTGGTGTGTTGGTGTGTGGTTTATAAAACATGCTGTCACTTTGATTTTCCTGCTCAGATTTACGTAACTGTCTAGGGGAAGGTGAGCTGCTGGCGAAGGGGAGACAGCAGGCTCCTTCAAAACCAGAGACTCAGTGTGCAGCCTCTGAACTCTTCTGGGGAGCTTGGCAGGCTTTCGAGTTCCACTTTTACTTGAGCTTCTAGAGGCAGGGAGTGATCCCTTCCCTCCCAATGCCATGCGTCACAGCTGGTGTTTCTTTAACAAAAGACAGGTTAGCAAGAGAAAAGCACAACATTTACTCAGTCATAATTTCACATGATGCAGGAGCCTGCAGATTGAAGGGAAGCTGTATGGCACAGGGGTTCCACAAAGCAGAGTTGGTGTGTGGAGCTGAGATCAGACGGAAGGCCGTGAGCTGACCGAGACCTCGGAGGTCTGACTCGGGAGAGCCCTTGGGCCGTCTGTGCAGACTCCTCTCAGTACCTCTTCCTCCTGGGTCCGTAGGGTAGGACCACCTTGGAGTGAGGGTCTTAATTTCTTCATGACCAGGTTTTAACACAGAAGGGTAGGGGAATGTTAATGTTTTTAGGCTGTACGACTGGCTTTGGGGAAAAGGGGTTCTGATTTCCGTGACCTGCCTTGGGGAACATCAGGGGAGAATGAAGGCTTTGGGCGGGCGGGCAGGAGACGGTCAGAGCCTGTGCTCTCGGGTGGCTTCTGAGTGAGACATTTACTTTGGGGCCTCACCTTCCGAGCCCCAACAAGCCCCTCCCTCCGCATCTGTGCCCAGGGCCAGGTTTCTGAGAGCCTTGGGTGGGTGGGATGGGAAGCTGGAGCCCAGGCAGGCGATGGGGGCTTCTCACTTGACTTTTGCACAGTCACGTCTGTCTCCTGAATTTCCTCTGGCAGTCCTGGTGATCGTTTGTCGTGTGTGTTCCGGAGTACATGTTTGAGTTTATACCGGTGTATTGCTGAATGAGAGCCCTGCTCTGAGAGCACTGTGTATAAACAAGTTAACTGTTTATCTGTGTGTGTTTACGTTTCGTCTATGCATCTTTGGAGTCTTCAACATGAGCGTTGTAATGATTACATGCCCGTGTGTGGTACTGTTTATGCCGTAGAGAGCCGAGATTCCGGAGGGATCCCTCGAGCAGCCCGAGATGGGGCCACGTCCCACCACAGGCAGCCGTCAATCAGAAAACCAGTTCTGTGTCAGGTTGAGCTAAATGCGTTTGTCATCAGTTTAGCCACCTGTGCTGCAGACCCTGTGTCCAGGACGCTGCAGATCATCGGGAAAGCCCGAGACTGGGGGGGATTTGGAGACGTGGTGCTGCCTTCCTCCGTTTTCCATTCAGAGTGAGGTTTGTGCGCCATATTTTTTGTGGCTTTTTCCTCCTCAGATCTCGCCATGTTACTGCTTGAATTTAGTTCAAAATTGACAACACTGGGGGCGGTGCCTGTGGCTCATTGAGTAGGGCGCCGGCCCCATATACCGAAGGTGGCGGGTTCAAACCCAGCCTCGGCCCAACTGCAAAACAGAAAAATAGCCGGGCATTGTGGCAGGCGCCTGTAGTCCCAGCTACTCGGAAGGCTGAGGAATCCCCTAAGCCCAGGAAGCCCAGGAGTTGGAGGTTGCCGTGAGCTGTGTGATGCCACAGCACTCTACCGAGGATGATAAAGTGAGACACTGACTCTACAAAAAAAAAATAAGAAAGAAATTGACAACACTGGTTTTTTTCTTTTTCCTTTTTGGTCAAAATATCTTTTCAAAGAGTTGAAAAGTTTGAGTTTCACAGGGAGTTGAGTTTACAGACCAGGAAGGAGCCTTTGCTTTGTTCAGGAACACCTTCTATCTGGTTTGGGTGCTCTGTGTAGAACTCGGGTGGAGTGGACAGTCCCTTGCCCACCTCCGTCCCCTGGCAGTGGTGGCCAACTGTGTGTCCTCAGTGGGATTTTCTGTAGCCCTTCCTCAGCTTGGGGGTCAGTTTCCCCTCTCAAGTAGGAATATTCCTTCTCCAATTGGGAATCTTGCAGAATGCTCTGCCCCAGGGCTGGGGGCCCAGGGGTACCTTGGTGTAAGTAGGAGGGCGTGGAGACAGGTGTCCTGGGTTGGAATTCTAACCTGACCCTGCTGTGTGGCAGTGGGCAGGTTGGTGAGACCTTTGCAAACTTCTGCCGCCTCATTGTGAATGGGAGTGGGAATATCTGCGGGAGGCCTGAGGGAAAAGGCAGCAGACGTCTGTGCGTGAGCTCGTAGCTCCCTGCAGTCGTGGGGGGTTTCTCCCATTTCTCCTCTCCACTGTCTCATAGGATCAGCTTTCGTGGTGCTTTGTGATAGAGCCACCTGGGAGAGACGTCGCTCTGACAGTGCTACTTAGGTCCGGCTAGTGGAGTTACTGTTTTACCCATGATTGAGCGGGTTCCATTGTTGGAAATCACTTAACATCTGGAAACCATGGTTAGTCTCTGAGCTACAGGGCAGAAGAAAGAGTGCCTTCTGGTTTTATTTTGGAAATGGGGATGTCCCAGGTCTCCAGAAACCACAAGACATCACGGACCCTACCCCTACCCCTCCCGAGGCCTCGGGCACCTTTTCCTGGACATCCTGTGCCTCTGGGCCCCTCCAGGCTGCTTCCGGTGACTCGGGGCCAGATTCTAACTTTTTGGTGAACTCAGAGCTGAGTTCGTCTACCTGAGTCCCTGTGCCACTGCCCCAGTTGGATTGTCTCCCCCACCCCCAAACTGACGTGTTGAGGTCCTGACATTCAGCACCTCAGAATGTGATTCTCAGAATGGAAATAAGGCCGCTGCTGATGTAACTAGTTAGGGTGAGATTTTTGTAGAGTAGTGTGGCTCCCTAATCTGATGGGTGCCCTTAGAAAAATGGGAAATGTGGCGGCTCCGGCCTGTAATCCCAGCAACTCGGCAGGTTGAGAGGGTAGCCGAGGAATTTAAGACCTGCCTAGACAACATAGCGAGACCCTGTCTCCAAAAAAAAGAACAAAAATAGCTGGGTGGCTCCTGTGGTCCCAGATGCTGAGGCAGGAAGATCGCTTGAGCCTCGTTGGAGGCTGCAGCGAGCTGTGCTTGTGCCACTGCCCTCCCGTCTGAATGATAGAAGGAGACTCCCATTCCTTTAAAAAAAGGGGGCGGGTAGGTGGGATTTAGACACAGAGGCACACAGGGAGAGCTTCATGTGAAGACGAAATGGAGATGGGGGTTGTTCTCCCGCAAGCCAAGGCGTGTGAGAGTCACCAGTGGACCAGGAAGGCAGGTCTTCCCTTACAGCCTTGAGGGGAGCCCACCCACGGACACCTCAGTTTTGTAATTGTGGCCTCAGGGACAGTGAGAAAGTACATTTCTATTCTTTAAGCCACTCCGGTTGAGGAACTTCGTCACAGCAGCCCCAGGACACTAAGATGTCTTGTAACTCACTGAAGAAGTCAGCGCATTGCATGGGGCAGTTCCCTGTCTCGGTTTCTTTATGGTGAGGACGAGGACCTGCCTTGTAGGGTGGTTGTGACCGTTTGCCCAGTACCCATGAGAGCTCGAAATGTCATTATTATTGGAGGAAAGTGAGGGTGGAAAGTTTGGGCCAGAGGGCGGGACATTTTGGATTGTCGCTTGTAGTGGGAAATGAGTGTTCCCCAAAGAATCAGAAGCGTGCACAGGTATATGCCAGGAGATTTGTGACGTGAATCGGCTTCTCTGATTGTGGAGGTTGAGAAGGCTCCTGATCTTTGGTCTTGGAGCTGCAGAGCTAGAGAAGCTGGTGGTATAAATCGGTCTGAGTGCAAAGGCCCAAGACCAGGTGCTCTGGTGTGTGAGGACGGGAGAAGATGGATGTCCCAGCTCAGGGCCAATTTGCTCTTCTTCCTCCTCTCTGGGTTGGACGATGCTCACCCGAGTTAGGGACGGAGGCCACCTTTACTGAATCTGATTGAAATGCGCTCGCTTCCAGAAACACTCACAGACACATCCCGACACGGTCTTTCTCTGGCTGCCTAGGCAGCCCTTAGCTGAATTCAGTAGACACAGAAGGAATCCTCACAGGAGTGGCCGGGCAGTCAGGAGACGGAGATTCTAGTTCGTTTTGTCACATACTATAGATTTATGGCCTGGCTATATTCATCTCCCTGGGCCCCAGTGTCCCTGGCTTTAAACTAGTTTAGACCACCTACAGCCCCCAAGTGTTACCGCCATGAGAGGCGAGAGTGGCCACTTCTCTGCCGCAGCTCTTGAAACGGGAACCCCCGGAGGCACCAGGCCCTCGTCTGGCTGGTGGCACTGCGCAGAGCAGGTGTTCCTGAAACCGGGAGGAAAACCAAAGTTGTAACTAGAGACTGGTTGAAAACAAACATGAAAATGATAATGGAAGATGTTAACTTACTAAAACAAATGCCAAAATAGGCTTAATAGCTCTGTTTCATAAATAAGTAAATGTAAAATAAAAATCAAGCTATGTATGTGCCCAGAAAAAAAGACAGGGAGACACCCGAGTGTCGGCAGAGGCTGTGAATGAGCGTGGGTATCGCGAGTCACTGCTTTGCTGTCCAGGATGGCGGGGGAAGAACTTGCTGTCCCACAGTCAGATTTTTGCTCTGGCTTCCCAGAGTTGCCGAGTGTGAGGTTCCCAGGGAGCAGTGGAGCCTGTTGGTGGGGAGGCTGCCGGGTGAGTGGTTATAGGCTTGGAGCTGAGCTGGGGGCCTCCCCTTGAGGGTTATCTGAAGAAGGGAAACACCGAGGGGGTGGATGAACTCATCCTCGCCTGGTGTATGGGAGGAAAAGTGGGCCGGGGAATACCAGTGCATTCAGGGTGGGCGGAGGAAGAGGAGGCTGAGACGGGATTTTATTCTCTTTGGCCGACGCTATTGCTTCCCGGCTGCCTGGGGTGCGGAGGACGAGGCTCTGGAGCAGATGTGGAAACTTGCCTCATGGTGATCTCATGTTGGGTGGCACCTGGCCCATTATCCACCCAGGGCACCGCTGGCCTTTATTGGTGGAGCTGTCTGCTGTGGTTCTGGGTGGGCTTTGTCTGAGGAGGAGTCACAAGGAATCTTGTTCACTCTTCAGAAGTGGGAGAGCTTGGATTGCTGCATCCCATTTTGTTGAACAAAAATGTTACGCGTGCCGTCCCACCTGCCGTCCACTTCTGCTTTTCAGAATACTGAGAAAGACCTTAAGGGCAGGTTAACTTGTTCGAGGACTTACTTTTTGGGTTATTTGCGACGTCTTGGGGGATCCAGGGGCTGATAATGTCATTAGGAACAGACAGTTTCCCTCTGGGACATCAGTACCTTTGTAGTTGTGATTTGTCCATTACAACGTTCAGAGACCCACAGTTGCTCAGAAATGGTCCTTGTTATCCTTGACACAGGGATCTCCACTGGTTTTTGGTTCTGCCTTAGTTCTTGGTTATCAGCTTCCACTGCAGCCTAATTACATTTCTCTGTTTACAAGCCCTAGCCACATCTCTCCCAAGTGCGAGCTAAGCACGCCAGTCTCTGATGGTAGCAGCCTGGAGCCGGACACTTGTGGGCAGACTCAGCTAGATTCTCAGGTAGGAAAGGACATTGTGCTGTGCAGCTTGAGACCCTATAGCATTTCCTGCTCTCTGTGTGATTCAGACCAGCCCATCTCTGTAGCTCTGGCTGGTTTATCCTGCAGTTAAAAAGGAAAAGTGACCACAGATGTCTGTGTGGCCCCAGGGCAGGAGGGAAGGTGCTGCTCCTGAGACAGGCTGGCCAACACGGGGCAGAAGGTGTCCAGAAAAGGAATGAACTATGCATCACCCTTCTCAGAACTCCAAAGTACCATTTTTCCCTCTGACAGGCCCAGCTTAATTAGAGAGCAGTGAGGAGCTGTATTTCCTGGTTGTTTACTGGCAGTTTAGTTCATAAACAGCTTTGGTCTGTAATTAGGCTGTCTAATTGGGAATGACTGCAGGACAAGCCATGAACGGGATAGGCTGGTCTTCTGTGTGTTCCATTATCTGCCACTGTGTTTTATTCCCTTGTCATCTTTTTCAGAATTTCTTGGGGTCAAATTCTAAAGAATAGTGGTGGGCAAACCCTTTGAACTCCACTTTGGTGAACCAGCTTGAGAGTGAGTCTGGGAGGCAGATTCTTTTTCTTCGTGCTTGATGGAGAAGTGCCAGGGGTTTGGTGGATTGGAAAAGACAGGAGAGAGAGTCGTGAAGTCCTGGTCATTTGACTCGATAGAGCTGTGCCGTCAAGCGTTCTCACCACTTCCACACGTTCTTCTGCCTAATAACAGCATCTGACTGGCCTTGTGCCTTTGCCTAACAATAGTTCTTTTTGCTTCTGAGAGTTTAATTCAGGTTCTGATTGGCGGCTGTTTCCCATAAATCACCCAAAGGATATGTCCTGCCCACCAGCCCATTACAGAAATGCAGTTGGGCAGACCTACACATTATCTGAAACAATGTACTGGGTGAGTTTTGGACTCTAAAAAAGATAGTCTCTTTTCCTGTAGATAGAATTCAGGCAAATAAAACCATGCTGAAGTATGTGTAGGTCCCCAATATGTGGAATAATTCTTTATTTTTCTTAATGTGTCCTGGTTATATTTTAGAGAAACGGGTGATTATAAAAGAAATGCCTGCACCCCGCCCCCTTTTTGGGTGGAATGCCTGTCTTTCCATTCCAAGGCAGCAGTTCAAGAAGCGCTTTGGTAAATGTCAAAAAGTTGGAGCTGCAGAGATGGTTGCGTCCCTGCCCATCTGTGAGGGGTGCTCTTCCCCCGCCCAGCAGGAGGCCCGACTCACTCGGAAACCTGCCTCTCCTTTGTCCAAAGGCTTTACTTTTTCTTCCAAATGCGTTCAGTGATGTTGTCTCTTAAATCCCAAAGAATGTGCTTTTTATTCACAAATAATGTTGTTACTATATGTTACGACACTATAGGAAATAGTCAGTAAAGAACGATTCCCCGTAATCTAGTTTCAGCTAATCACCTGTTTTCATTATTCCGCTTTGTGGTCCAGCCCTGTTTGTCTTTACAGGTAGATTGCACCTGAACCCAGCGCTTCTTAGAGATTCCCTTTAGCATTTCCTACATTGCTACTTACCCTTCACAATTACTTTAATAGTGACTCAATGGATGCTCTCAAACTGTTCCTCTGTCTTCATTCACCTTTTCTCAGCATTTAGGTTGTTTACTGTTGATTATCCATTTCTTTTTCTTACATTTTGATTTTTCACTCAGTACCAAAGCCCCAAAGTAAGATTCTTGGTTGCAAGGTGATGTATGTTCCTGAGTTTTTATGTTACTTCCCGGTGGGTCATCCAGTGCGCATTCAAGGAGCGTGTCTCACCCACTTGGTGTGGCCTTTTCTGCCTTGGCAGCATCACCTCATAAATTTTACTGCCCTGTGGCAGGTGCACTGAGATCTCTTTCCTGAGTGTGCATGTCTTTCCTCAACGAGGCGTAGGGGCATTCTGGGGACTCAGGCCAGAGGGCCTGGCCCATAGATCATAAGGAGTCTTCTGCATTTATCTGAAGGGACTGTCCTTGTGTGTCCAGTAGAGCCTTGTGACAGCCGCAGCCCTCTGGACAAGGATTTGGATCTTGTTTTTGCCAAAGCTTCCAGTGGACGGTCATGCCCAGACCTGCCCTCCCCAGCCTCCATTTGTCCAGACAGCTGTTGGGAAAGGCATCCACAGGGGGCAGCTGTTCAAGGCAGATGTCACGCAAGCCTGAGGGTGAATCAGCGGGTACTCTGTCTGCCACTGTCCCAGGGTCATTTTTCTTCAGGAAGTCACAACAGTGGTAGGGAACTGTGCTGCTGAGAGAAGGGCAGACATAATTCTTGCTTTTAGAGGGAAGAGGGGGAAAAAAACCCAGGAAGCCCCAAAGAGAGGTAGTTACCTCATTGTCTTGGAGTAAAATCATTTTGCTTTGCAGAGAGGAGGTGAATCCCAGCTTGCTGGGTTTGGCAGCGTCTCTTACGGCCCAGACTGTGGTGTCTGGGGCCGCCCGCTGTGCTGAGCTGAGCTGCAGCAGTTGGGCCTTGCTGTGTGGTGGACGTGGGAATGGGCCTCGACTTGGCGTCAGCATGTTCCTTCATGGGGGCTTGGAAAGACACAGTATTGGGACAGGCCCTAGAAACCAGCTGTGTCCCACTGCTTCTACCACAAAGCAGGAACTGAGATTCGGGGGTGGTGACTGGCTGGAATACGTAGCTTCTTTCAAAGTTTAAAGGACATTAAAAGTTTCTCCACATCGAAAAGGGAACACTTCTACACTGCTCGCGGGAATGCAAACTAATACGTTCCTTTTGGAAAGATGTTTGGAGATCACTTAGGGATCTAAAAATAGGCCTGCCATTTGATCCTTCAATTCCTCTACTAGATATACATCCAGAAGACCAAAAATCACTTTATAACAAAGATATTTGCACCAGAATGTTTATTGCAGCCCAATTCATAGTTGCTAAATCATGGAAGAAGCCCTAGTGCCCATCAACCCATGAATGGATTAATACATTGTGGTACATGTACATCATGGAATATTATGCAGCCTTAAAAAATATGGAGACTTTACCTCTTTCATGTTTACATGGATTGAGCTGGAACATATTCTTGTTAGCAAAGTATCTCAAGAATGGAAGAAAAAGTATCCAATGTACTCAGCCCTACTATGAAACTAATTTATAGCTTTCATATGAAGGCCTTAATCCAATTATAGTACAAGAATAGGGGGAAAGAGGAGAGGGAGGGGAGGGGAGAGAGGGGAGGCTGGGTGGAGGGAGGGTAATTGGTGGGACCACACCTATGGTGCATTTTACAAGGGACATATTAAATTTACTAAGTGTAGAATATAAATGTCTTAACACAATAAGAAAATGCAGTGAAGGCTGTGTTAACCAGTTTGATGAAAATATTTCAAATGTTGGGCTGTGCCTGTGGCTCAAAGGAGTAGGGCACCGGTCCCATATGCCAGAGGTGGCGGGTTCAAACCCAGCCCCAGCCAAAAACTGCAAAAAAAAAAAAAAAATATTTCAAATGGTATATAAAACCAGCATGTTGTACCCCATGACTGCATTGATGTACACAGCTATGATTTAATTAAAAAAAAAGAGAGAGAGAGAGAGAGAGAAGTTTCTCCACGTTATCTCTGCGTGTGTTTGTGAAGGAGCAGTGGTGGTTGAAGACTCCCTTGGTTTGACATAACAGAATATATCTGTTCCGGGCTGCCAAGTGCGACTCAGAACATCTCCCCTGGGAAAGTCATTAGGACTTTACCGTAGCCATCTGTGGGGCCTGGGAGATACGTTATCTTGTATATCCATCTGAGCAAAACCCTGTTTCTCTTTCTTTGACTAGGAAGCCAGAAATTGAACTGCACATGGTTGAAACATAGCTTAGAAATGCATACTTTGTTAAGAAGAAAAAAAAACTACTTATCTTTTCCATTATGCTATCTCTTAATAGGGTCCCTGGTATCTGAGCCAGCACACACATTTGGTTCTTCTGTGTCCTGTGATCTTTGTCGGAGTAAAAACTGATTATCTAATCAAAGGAGGCAGATGACAGAACCCCGTGATGTGTGCGGCCCTTGGTTGGCTCCTCTGTGGTAAGGGAGGTCTGGAATGAGCAGGAGGATGGCTCCCCTGGCCACAAAGTGGGGTCACAGTATCACAAGGCAGCCTTCACATTCTGGAGAAGGGGAGCTGTTTGACCACAGAGGGTCGGGCCTGCAGACTAGCAGATGTCATAGAATTGTTGGAGCTGCTTCCGCTGCAGGTGGTGGGAAGTACTGGTGGAATCCTTGGAGGCGAGGTGAGAGGACGGGAGAAGAAAGTCTGGAAGGACAGCTAGATTTCTTCCTGATTAGATAATAGTGAGAGTGGGAAGGAGGGAGCAGGGGCCCTTGCCAGTGCTGTCTCTTCCCCGGCTCGCTGTCATGTGGCCTGTGCACAGATGCATGTCTGTGGGGACTCCTCCGAGAGTTCTCGCTGATGTTTATCCCTTGGACACGCTGGTGCTTACACATGCGTTTCCAAGGAGTTCGTACCCTGAAACCACACGGGAATGTCCCTGCTCATCTGAGGGCAGCTCCTCATCCTTCTCTGCTCTGGAGTAAACAGCCACTTGCAGAATCTTACTTCCCAGACCTGGAGGTCAGCTGTCAGCTGTCAGCTCTGCACTTGGAGGGAATCATTCAAACATCATTGTTGAATTAATGCAAGGAAAAGCTAAGGCAGATGCTTCAGCTACTGGAGGAAGTTGGCTTAATGGGGCTGTGGGGTTTGTGACTTCACCCATAGGCGGTGCAGGGTGCTGTGTTGGTATGGCTCAGCCAGCTGATGTCACGTGCATGGCACACTACGACCTGTTTATTGAGAACCCCTCGTTTTCTTATACTGACCTTTGTGGAAAGGCTTTTGAGGGTTAGCTTTGCTCTCTTTCAGGACTCATGTAGGTGTGATGGGGCAGCACCAACCCAGTCACAAGACTACTAAGCCTAGACTTGGGGTTAATCTGTTAAAAGAACTAGAAGTTTTTATCTGTACCATCTTTTTAGCAAAATTTTGAACTACAGGTGCTTGAAATGCAAGTGATTCTAAGTTGTGCCTTGGGCATAATTTTATTGACTGAAATCAGATAACAACTGCACTCTCGATGATTAAGTCTTTCTCTCTATTTTAGAACGGTGGGCTTGCAGTTACTGGGTTCTGCGTAGCTGAATGGTAACGTGATAGATTTGCTTCGCCTGTTATTGGGTGTTGTTCCTACCTGTTCTATGGCTTCTCCATCTCTCATACTCTAAACTGGTGGTCCCAGACCTTTTTGGCACCAGAAGACAATTTTCCCCAAACCGGGGAGTAGAGGCAATGAAGTTCTCATAAGGAGGTGCAACTCAGACCCCTCCGTGTGCAGTTTCCAGCAGGTTCACGCTCCTACGAGAGTCTGACGCTGCTGCTGGTCTGACGGGGGCAGAGCTCAGGCGGTGATGAGAGTGATGGGGGAACAGCTGTAAATACAGGTGCAGCTTCCCTTGCTTGTCCGCCGCTTACCTCCTGCTGTGGGGCCCTGTCCCCAGCAGGCCACAGAGTGGTCCTTGTCCACAACTACCACCCAAAAGGGCGACTAGAGATGTGGTCAAAGTTAGTGTTGAAAGTGGGCAAACCAGTTTCACCAGTAAGGCCACCTTTAGGCCTGGGGAGCCACAGACTGAGGCTTTCCACACAACCCAGTTTGGAGGGTCTGGGGTCCAAGGTGGCTGTGACCAGAGCAAGTTCATCTTCACCCCAGAGGCCCTGAGTCCTGATTCAGACTGTTGCCCGGTAACAGGAAGAGCAGCTTTTTGCTTGCTTTTTTTTTTTTTTCCCACTTTTTGGCCGGAGCTGGGTTTGAACCCACCACCTCTGGCGTATGGGGCAGGCGCCCTACTCACTGAGCCACAGGTGCCGCCCTGCTTGCTTTTTTAAGGTACCAGTGAATTGTCTGGTCACACTGGGTGCAAAGGCCTTTTGTAATCATCATCTTGACAGTGGGTCACAGTCTGCTCACCAGTAAGGTATTTAAGTGATGCGCTGAGCCACTTACCTGCGGGCACCTGTAACAGGACTGGCTCATGACCCACAGAGGCCTCAGGTCTTGCTTTTTGAAGAGTCACGTTTTAATAGCCTAACAAAGAAATCCTAGTGTTAATATAGATTTTGGGGTCTAGACAGAACTTCTGTGATAATTCTAGTCTAATTTCACTGTGATGTTATCGTCTAGGCTCAGGCCGACCGGTACTTAGGGACTGGGGTGGGACCCTGGTGCTCCCCCCTGGCCTTGTAGATGACCACCCTGCCACACTCCTCCCATTAGTAGGGATTACGACACATTGTTGGCATTTCAGAGAAATTTAAACCAACCATAGGAGGAGGTTGGGAGTACAGGGAGATTGACATTAGCACCGTGACGTCTTATCTACAGCCCCCCTCCCCTTCAGAATAAGATGGTCGTGTAATTGTGGTCTCTGTTCTCGGGACCTGAGACTAGGGGCATCCTCTCTCTCACCCAGGCTGAGGCCACCACAGTGGCCTCCTAATTAGATCCTGGGGGACACAGAACAGTGAGAGACTCCTGTGAGAGTCTCAAAAGAGGGCAGTTAGACACTTCTAGAAGGCTTATTTAGAACATTAGAACATGATGGACACAATTACAGCCTTGATTCAAACTGTGGAAGAGCAATGCAAGTACCCAAGTGTCCGTACCCCTGAAACATTCTGAAATGCAGTGTGCCTGGCATTGGGGGAGTTGTTAGTTGTCTTGCTGTTTGGGGACAGGCAAGGCTCTCCAGGGTGGGTGGGAATGTCGGTCTTCCCTAAGCTCAGGAGTGAGTCTCGAGGAGGTGTTTATTTTTACACTAGAAAATAGGTCTAATTGACATTTTGGGTGCAGCCTTGCCTCAGCTTTCAGAGGATTTTAATTTTTTCCTTATTCCATTGTTGACTCTGCCATAGCTGGAAAGCTCTCAGACTTGTGTGTCTCTTTGAAGTGTGCCACTTTAAAGACCTTGGGAATGATGTACCATTCTTCCAAAGTGTGGGGGCAGTGACAAAGGTGAGGAAAAGAGAATGTGTGTGTGTGTGTGTGTGTGTTTAACTAAGTCACTCATTTTTAGAAGTTTGAGTACAATGTTGATCTAAAATGTATCTATCAATTATATCTGCTATGGGGACCTCTTGGGTCTGTCTTAGCACCCCTGGGACTGTAACAGACTGGCCAGCACAGGGAGGTGGTCAGCATAAGGAACTAGGCGTGCTGGTGATACGCACGTGTGGGCAGTGAGACCTTAGGTCAGCGTAGGGTGCTGGTCAGCTGTGGAGGCTCCTCTGTATGTCACAGCGGAGCGCACCCTAGCACAGATGCATAGGAACCCTCTGGAGGCTTATTAATGCAGATTCCTGAGCCCCACCCAAGGGACTCTGACTCTGTGGGGCTGGGTTGGTAGGCCTGGAACTCTGGACGCCACTCACGTGCTGGCGGTGCCCATGCTGCATTCTCCGGACCATGCCTTGAGGAGCCCTGTACTGTAGATGGTGCGACCGAGTGTCAGGTGTCACTAATTTAAACATCTGGGGTTGATGAAAATGAAATCAGAAAGAACTTCAGCCTGCTTCTCTTACTCATACTCTGTGTGAGGTTCCTTTTACATCTGATCATCCTAGCTTGGCTTAGTTTATGGGGTTTCCCAGGCAACAATCAAACTGAATGAATATGTCCTGTGATCAGGAAAAAAGTATCTTTGGGATTAGAGAGATGTTTGGATGGAAAAGATTAAAATACCAATTGATTAGAGCCAGGGGAGTAAAGAGATTGGGAATAGCCTCTTGCTGTTGGGAGTTAGGTCTGCTTGTTGATTTGTCTGTCCGTCCATCTGTCCGTCCTCCCGTCTGTCTGTCCCGCCCTTCCCCCCTCGCCTCCATCCCGCCTTCTAGGCTCCCTCACAGTATCCTTTGGTAAGGTGAATGTATTTTCTGTTTTGGTCCTTGGCCCTGGGGGTGCAGCAGAGAAGAAGGCAGGAAGCTCCTGAGGCAGAGCCCCCTGAGCCCCCGGGGGGTCTTGCAAGTGAACTTGCCTGCCCTGTTCTGCCGAGGAAGCAGACCTTGGCAAATTGGGCAGAGAAACTCAACGTGAAAAAATGTCCCAGTTTTCAGAGAAGGAAAAAGTGTGGTTCATGCAAACTATAAACCTGTGAGCTCGGGTTCAACTAAGTTGAAACTCTAGAAAGACTTCACGTTGTAGGGAAGGAGAGAGCGGGGATTGGTGTGCTCTCACCGAGGAGCACAGTATGGGGAATATGGCACCTTCTGGGTGAGGGCCACAACTACAATAGGGTTCTTACCTGACAGATGCAAACATTGTAACCTAATTGTTCGTGTCCTCGTAGTAGTCTGAAATTAAAAAGGACTGCTCCGCGGAAAGAGCTAGTGCATCTCCAGAAGAACCAGGCCTGGCAGAGCAGCCTCTGGGACGTGTGGCACCTGTTGGGGACAGCAGAGGCAGATGCCCTGCGGGCAAGGCCACAGGCCGAGGAACCTGGTGGGTGAGAGCGGAACAACTCAGTGGCTGATGCCCAATGGGGAGGAGAGGTGGTACCACTGAGAGAAGCGCACCCCAGATACGACGTCAGCAGCCGTCTCACTGTTATGTTTCCTATGTACTCAGATCCCCATTTTGAGGAGTTTAAGGGAAACCTTTACAGAGAATGTTAATAAATGGCTATTCTTGATGTTTAAAGAGCCCGTACAAATAGATTCCCACAGGAAAATGGGCAAAACCAATTAATCCAAAATGCTGTTATTGAACAAATAAGCAAATATCAAGAAGTGATAATGATGATGTATAAATCTCCAATCCTGTGGCCACGTGGTGGGGATGGGGTGGGCTGTTAGCAGAGGCCTGTGTGCTGATGGGTAGGTGGGTGAGCAACATTGAGCCCCCCCAAAGTGATAATGGTGGGAATGGAAACCAGTTACCCTTTCTAAACAGTTTGGAAATGTGACCCAGGCATTGTGCGTCTAGGAATCCAAGTGACAGAGACTTCCACAGTGACTGATGGATTGATTCACAGAGGGTACG
The DNA here is from genome assembly GCA_963574655.1 of Perodicticus potto. Taxonomy (NCBI): domain Eukaryota; kingdom Metazoa; phylum Chordata; class Mammalia; order Primates; family Lorisidae; genus Perodicticus; species Perodicticus potto. Next base: position 51,880 of record CAUYRH010083291.1, on the reverse strand, counting down.
ACGCAGACTTCAGGGATAGCCCGGCTTCTGAAGACAAGATGCTATCTGTGAAAACATTTTCTCATGATGAATTGAAAGTAGCCACGTGTCCCATCAAGTGTCTTACAGTGAGAAATTCTTAAGAATTTGGGGCACCATTTTTTGTTTTTGAACTCTTAATTTTTGAAGTCTTAATTTTTAATGGTTATTTGATGCCAGTAATACAGAATATTGTTAACCTTAGATTGTATTCAAAGGCTGCCTGGCCTGTGCAGGAGACCAGCTGACCAGCTTTCCGAGTGGCAGAAGCCCAGAGTGACTTTGCTGATGTTCTGTGTGCTTGGTCAGGCTGGCAGTGTCTCTCTGAGAGCAACCTCCCTGGCACTGTGACCTCATAAGGCCCTGGCTCCCGTGATTATCTGGCGACGCAATTGTAGCCATCTGGCATCCGTCCAGCCTCTGTCCACCCAGCCCCAAGGCCCTCCCCTGGGCCACCGTGTCCCTGGAGATTCCCTATCTGCTGCCCTCTCTGGTCCTTTGTGGGTGCCTCAAGCTTGAGGTACCACCCTCAGCAAGTTACTGATCACCTGTCTGTGGGGTGACAATACTGGTTCCCTGATAAGAGGGCACACCTGGGGGCTGAGGGAGTGTCCATGCAATGCAGGAGACCTCAAAACATTGTTTCACAGACGTCACCAGAACATCAGGAAGAGGCCTCAAGGCAGAGTGGACAGGAGCATGACAGATGTCAGTAGATGGCCAGGGAGGGGCTGGACACTGGCAAGGAGAGTGGGGTTAGCTTTGAATCCCTCAGCCTGCGGTCAGCTCTCGGGCCTGGGCACCGTCGCTTGGTTGCTCACAACCAGTTTCCTCCCTGTGAAGAGGAAGTGACTCCCCTGCTGTGGAGCAGGTGACCCTCTTTGCCACATGCTGCCTAAGAGAGAGTCAGTCTGGTCCCTTCTGCATTTCCAGTGCAGCCTTCTCCCTCTTTCCCTGTCTCAGTTCTCTCTTTGGGCAGTTTGAGCAGAGACGGGAAACTTTCCAAGATAGATCCCAACATGGTCAGTTTGAATAGACCACAGAGTTAGATGTAAAGATAGGTTTAAAAACGTATTTTGCTGAGAGCATAAACAACATTGTTGAAAAGCCAATCTACATACAAGTTTAAAAATTAAAGATAGCCATATTAAAAACAATGCATGTTAATTTTGTTTATTTATTGAGACAGAGTCTCAAGCTGTCGCCCCATGGGTAGAGTGCCATGGTGACATCATAGCTCACAGTAACCTCCAACTCTTGGGCTGAAGCCATCGTTTTGCCTCAGTTTTTTGTATTTTCAGTAGAACTGGGGATCTCCCTCTGACTTGGGCTGGTCTTGAAGCTGTGAACTCAAGCAATCCACCCGCCTCGACCTCCCAGAGTTCTAGGATTACAGGCGCGAGCCACCCTGCCTTGCTTCCATGTTAATTTTAGAAAATACAGATCAAGACCCTAGATTAAAAATCTGACAGTTATTTAGTACTGCAGACTTTATGTAATCTTGGTGTTAGCTTTTTCCCCATCTCTGTAGCATGCAAAGACTTTGACAGGAACCCCAATGGATCTTCTACGCTTAGTGCGTTCACTGCCATGGTATTTCCTGGACGGCTGGCGTTGCTTAGCCATGCAACTACACCAAGTTAAAGGAACCACACTTTCCAATTGACTATTTCAATGAATGGATTGGAAAAGGGCACAGTATTGCATATCACATTTGCTGCTGATGGAACAATGACAAGAAATATTTTAATAGGGACATCATTGTCCCAGTGTAGAGACCAAAAGTAAAGTGGTCCGTGGAGGTGGAGGTCATCCTCAGATGTCCCTGGGTGTCTGATAGTGGAGATAAAGTGATCTCAAGACAGTGACACATTTAAAGTGACATGAACTAGATCATTAGTAGTTAGTTATCCCCCCTGGCCACTGCTAAAGAGGACATGCTTCTAATTAGACCCACAGGATTTTTTTAAGACCCCTTTTTTCCATCTTCACAAATGATAGCACTTGATGATAACCTCATTGGAAAGGTGTCCATCTTGGCTCTCTGCTTTATTTTCATGTAGGGAAATGGTCTCAAGAAAATTAGAATACAAATATCCACAATATTCTATCTGAATCTCTGAATTGTGTGTTCCTCTCAGCTGCGTCTGGACCCAAATTAAACAATTATACGGAGTAAGCAGTGTGTCTTGTCTTTGTTGCTGTGATTTGCATTCATATAGGAAGCCCAGCAAACACAGAAAGAAAATGACTATCTGATTGAACGGTATCATTTCAAACAAAGCTCTTTCACGAATATAGAATATTAATTACTGTATCCAGAACGATCCTCACTTTTTTGTGTATGGGTGGGCTGGTTGTGTGCTAACAGATATTTGTGCATTTGGTCCAAGGTCAGCATACATATAAAAGCAGACATGAGCTTTGAAAAGTTATTCATGCTGCAATTGAGGAGATGGATTCGTACAGAACTGGAAGGTAGATGGGTTGCCTTCCCCTTTGTTCTTCAAAGCACTTTATTCTATTGGGAGATCACGGTTTGGTAGTAGGTATATGCATTTTTTGTGGTGCATATCAATTGAGTAGTTGAAAAGATAATAGATAATAAAGCTGGAAAGTGTTGGACCCTGAATTTCCTGGTAATTTTAATATTGCTGCTGCCCGAGGATGTCTTGAAGTTGCAGAATCGTACCTGGACAGCCCAGTCCTGCAGTTTGTAATTGCATCATGGTCTCCCACGTCTGTTAATTTTCATCCTTTTTTCTGTATTTCTGTATTTCCCAGTTTCCAAAGTGAGTGTTGATTGGGGGATATCAGACCTGAGCTGGATGCTTTTCTCCCGTCAGTGAGCAGGAGTGAAATGTTTCTCTGGCAAGGCTGCCATGAGTTGGATCTGAAGCAGAGCGTTTGCAGTCTAGCAGAGCGGGGGCTTCGTGAGCTGCTCTGAAGTTGCTTTGGAGCAGGGCTCCTAATTTTGTGAGGGAGTGAGTTGTAGTATCACGTGTATATTTTTAACACGTTTCCAAAAGTGTGGTTTATTCATGATTGAATTTATGCAGTGCAGATTTACAATTTTATCTGAGACACCCGATCCTGGATGCCATGTGAGGGAATCTGTGCTGGAATTAAGATCCTGATTTTTGATATTAGATTTATAGAAAAGGGAAGGGATAGAGACAATGTGTAGCACACCTGGGCAGTTACTGGAGCTCTGATACTTCCGATACGTGACTGGCAGGGCTGCACAGATGCTACCAGGGAAGCCGAGCAGTAAGCGTCCAGTCCATTGTACGGCTGCTCCCTGTCTGCAAGGACACAGCCCTCCTTCGCCCAGGCGACTGCAGCCCTGCTTCCCATTGGCCTGGGGGTGGCTCCTGCAGGTGACTGCTGATGAGCACAAGCTGCAGAGAATATTGCGCTCATTCATTTTGGTGTTTTGTACGGCTGTGGGAGCAGATCCCAGGTTTCAAGGAGACAGCCTTTTTTGCAGAGTAGGCATTGTGTGCTTGGTTTAAGGATACTCTGAGAGGAGAACAAGAAACAACAGTTTCAACCCTGAGATATTGATTTACAGGAAACTAACAATGCCGTCTTTTAACACAATAATCACAAAGGAAAGGAGACGCATTCCATTCAATTTGGCTTTAGGTGTCTTAGTTGAAATTGCTGGCCATGATCTCCTGGACTACGATTTAATATTGAGGCAAGACAGTTGATTTTAAATGAATCCAATACCTACTCCACGGAAGTGTAGAAATGAGAGTCCAGATAAGCTGACCCCAACCTACACGTGTGCAGTTCACGGGCCTGGTTTCTCCTACAGGATGACAGTGAGATTAAGCCATGAGGGACTGTGCTCCTGCTGGTGGGAAGAAGCTGGACTTCATTGTCAGAGATGGGACATCTTGTCTCTCTGGGGCCTGAGCCATTGTTATCCCAGTCGCAGGGGGCTGCGTAGCCCTGGAGTTGAGCTGTGGGAGGCAGGACCTTGTTTACATGGCTATTTTTTTTTTTTTTCTGAGAAACAGGTGTTTTGTGAATCCAGATGTGACAGTTAAACACTGAATTCTCCCATTACTTTAGGGAAGCTGCCATTACTCAGCAAGCCTTGATGACAACCTCAATTGTCTAAGTATGTGTGTGACTGTACTTGGAGACAGGGTCTTTAAAGAGGTGATGGAGTTAAAATGAGGTCATTAAGGTGGGCCCTAATCTGATATGACCAGTGTCCTTATAAGGGACTCGGACACACATTAAAGAGCCATCTGCAAGCCGAGGCCTTCTTCCTACAAGGGGGTTGACCAGCCCTGCCAGCACCACCTTGGTCTCTGCTTTCCAGCCTCCAGAACTGTGAACAAAACCGTTGTGTAAGCCGTCCAGCTGCAGGCCTTTGTTATGGCAACTCTAGCAAACTCACACAGTGATGGTGCCACACTTCACAAAGAACATTAAAATGTTTTCCTTGCTAGTTAAGGTCCTCAGAGCCTTGGTGGCCAGTTAAGTATTTATGGAAATTTTTGCTACGCTTTTCTTAGTCCCTTTTTGAAGCCTTTTTTGTTATTTGTGTGCATCATTTTTCTGTTAGCAACCTGTCTTCTGCTAGCAGGAGTGACAAGATGTTGGCTCAGGAAGGGCACTGCTGACGTATGTCCTTCGGAAGGTCTGGGTTGACAGACCCGTGAAAGGTCTGGTGGATGTCTTTTAAGAAGAAAGCGATTTTTCTAATGCCGAGGCCTTTGTACTTATCTAATTATATCCGGAATGCTTCTGATGCTAAGAATTTATGGCTTTATGAGTATTTCCGCTTTAGAGAAGGCAAGTCTACAATCAAAGATGGTCCCTGCTGCCTTCCAGGGTGACGGTCAGGAGCCGGAGGAGGTGTGGAGGGGCGCAGCTGGGGGCACTCCTGGACAGGGTGGGGGTGCATACAGAGACTGGTAGTAGACTTGGCCACTTGGGGCCACTGTTGGGCTTCCCAAGAAGTCATGAGGAGAGGCAGAGCCCGCCTAGAGTCTGCCTAGGACTAAGTGTGGGGTGGAAGAAGCCTATGGCAGGGTATCGTTCAGCCTTTCCAGGAACTCTGGGAGGAAAGGGGAGAGAATGAGTGTTGAGGGTGGAATGGGGGAGCTGTTGTCTGGGTTGATCCTTGGTCTTTTGAGATTGAAATGAAATGGGGTCAGCCTTGAATTTTCAGCGCTCTAACCCTCAGAATTCCCATGAGGGGCCTTCTGTTTTTGTTGCCTCCCCCAACCACCCTTTCTGCCCAGAGCTCTCAGACCCCTTAGCTGTTGCCCCTTGCCCTCCCCTCCCCTTTACTCCTTCCCACCCTCCCTCTGGGGAGCCTTCCTCAGTCCATCCTGGGCTGTGCTGGGCTGGGCTCTCCCATGAAGGCCCTGGGCTGTCCCTCCGCACCCAGTACAGTCCCTGCCCTCCTGAGGTGGCTCTGCCTGCTGGGCTCATGGGCTTACCAGGCATCCTTTCAGCCTATGACTTTCTGTGTCTGCAAAATAGGGATAATAATAGTATCTACCTCTCTGGGACATTTCGAGGATAAAATAGGTTCACTGGATTAACACCCCAAGTGCCTCAAGCTGCGCCCACCCATGGCCCTCCTCCATTTAGCATTGGCCTTGGTTGCATTTGGAAGGGATCCCACTGGTCAGGCTGAGCCGCATGTCACCTTTCTTATGCCCCAGGTTTCTGACAAGTGTATATTTCTCAGTCAAATCCAGGCCTCTGTATATAAGCCCTGTACCCTAAATGTGAGCCAGCCAGCCAGCTGCCTGCCAGTAAGCAATCCTGGGGGCGAGTCAGGACCTGCGGCCTTTCTCAAAGGGGACCTGGCAGGGGCCTGGGCCAGTGGGGTGGGCAGGGAGGGAGCAGCCCCTCTGGGGATCCCTCCTCCAAGGACTTTCCTGAGGTGCTGGGCCGCCTCCCCTCTCACCCACCCCCCCTTCCCTGAAAAGCAGCTGCCTTAGGGCTGCTCTCCCCACGCAGTCGGAACCCCTCAACACATAGCCTGTTTTCATCTTCTCCACTGAAGGAGGGAGGGAGGGACAGGCTTTCTCAGGGGCGGCCACCCAGGATCAGCTGCAGCTGAGGATTTTTGTGGCCTGGGGAAGAAATGACTCACCCTCTTTTCTGTGTCTTTCCCTGACTGCCAGAGACTTCGGAGATAAACTTGTGGGGAGGTGTGGGCGCGCCGTGGTGTGTGTTGCAGTGTAAACGGGCGTCCTGGAAGTTCAGTCAGTTGACCTCATTAACTGTAACACAACAGAGACACTGCCCCTCGTCCTCCGGAATCAATCTGGAGTCAACTACCTGGATGGATAGTCAACAATGGCAGCATTTATTAAGCACAAGAGTGATGAGGACTTAGAGATAGCAGTTGCCACCTGCGGTGGGAGGTTATGTAAATGGAAGCATCAAGGCAGGTGATCCATGCTGATCAGCAGTGCCCAGGTGTGCACAGGTGTGTTCAGGTGTGGGGGTGGGGGCTGAGGCCAGCAGGGAGAGCTTCAGACTGAGCCCAGACTCCAGTGGTGTGTGGGATTGTGTGTCCTTCCGCTGCTCCCAGCAAGAGGTCCAGGTGATAGTGGGATGTGTGCTCCAGGGAAGAGTCTTGCGGTGGGCAGATTCTTCCTATATGCATCACACTTGCTTGTTACGGCCACCTGGTCATTAGTTCCTTCTGGTAGAAGCCAACGCCTGACACAGACTCGAGGTCATGTGGGGTCTGCATCTTCAGGCAGTGGGAGTGTATGTCAGGGATCTTGAATGCTAGTTAAGGAAATGGACATTTTATCCTGCCTGTCATGAAGACTCCCTGAGGGGTCTGAGTAGAATTGTACCCTAAAACTCGATTGCAAGGTGAGGGGGTTTCCTGAGAGCAGTCACGTCTCCCCAGGAATCCAGGTGAAGGGTAGAGAGGGTGGGAGATAGAGGAGGAGGTGGGTCTTGCAGGTGGAGCAGCTTGTTACTGTGTTTTTTATTAAATTGGACATAATTGGGTGTTTTCATGTGCTGGCCAGAGGAGAGGAGATGATTGTGAGTGATGGTGTGGGGTCCATTTGCCAGCTCTGAGTGGGAAAGTGGGTGTGGGCAGGAGGCCAGACTATGAGGGGCTCTGAACGCAGGGCCCGAGGTCACCATTAGGTGGGGCAGTTGGCACTGACAGTTCAGGGCAGTGGGGATAGGGAACGGAGGCCTGTGGGGTGCTGGGGCCGGTCCCAGTGTGTGAGCCCCTGGAGGAGGATCTGGTGACATGCTTGGTGCTCCCCACACTTGCACGAGCCCAAGTGCCTCCCAGGCATGCAGGGTGTCTGAGGCTGGGGGCAGGCTCCTGGGTGATGCCATGCTGTGAGTCCCTGGCCTGTGTATGTGGAGCACCAATAAGGTGGGCCAGACTTTGGATGGGCCCAGCTTTGGGGGTGTGCCCAGGTGTGAGGGCTCAGAGGAGCCGGGGTGCGTGGGGTGGCATCTGTAGGAGACAGGGATTTCCCTTGGGCCTTTGCTGGCCAGAGGAAGAAGAGTCAGGAGGTGGATCAGGATTGGAATGGAAAAGATGATGGAGAATGAGAACAGCTGTAGGGGAAGTTCTGGAAGGAAAGGACGGCCAGTCAAGGAGGCTGTGGGCAGTGAATTGTCTGTTGGAGGCCAAGCCAGCAGGATGACACTAGTCAGGGTGGCTGTGAGAGGAGGGCCTACGGTCTCAGTGAATAAAGACCCTTGGAGTCCAGGAGGCATGGCTAAGGGGCATGACCGGTCAGGAAGAGAACCAGGGCGCTGGCCTGTGAACCCTGGCTTCGTGCGTTCACTCAGTGCTAAGCTGAGGAGTAACGTCTGAAATAGTGGGGGGCTCTCTAATTCAGAGAGTGTCTTTTCAGACTGCCTCTGATCCCCGAGGGTGCCCAGAGCTGGTGAGAGGAGGGTGACCAGGTCACCAGGTCACCCCCTTCAAACCACACTCCTAGGTGCAGAGTACAGCCTCGGAGGGGAGAATTGGTGCAGATTTTGAAGTATTATGAATGTGTGTCCAGGGGCGGCGCCTGTGGCTCATCGAGTAGGGCGCTGGCCCCATATACCGAAGGTGGTGGGTTCAAAACCTGCCTCGGCCGAACTGCAAAAACAGAAAAATAGCTGGGGTTGTGGCGGACCCCTGTAGTCCCAGCTACTCAGAAGGCTGAGGCAAGAGAATCGCCTAAGCCCAGGAGTTGGAGGTTGCTGTGAGCTGTGTGACGCCAGGGCACTCCACCGAGGGCAATAAAGTGAGACTCTGTCTCTCAAAACAAAAAAAGGAATGCGTGTCCAACACAACTCAGTCTGTCATTCCGCACCTCCTGGAAGGTTCTGTGGTTGGCCGTCATGTTGAAAGGAGGTGAAGGCAGTAGCATCATACCTGGGTGAAGGTGTCTACCAGCTGTGGGGGGGTGCCTGGACTTTAGAGCGAGCCTCTGTGTCCCTCACCCCACCCTGGCTCTGCGGCAGGGACACCAACCCTGCTGTCGACACGCTGTGCCTGCTGTCTGAGGTGTGGCCAGTGGGTGAGAAGATGTGGATGTTTTATTCCATTTGCTGTGTCAGACGTGATCTTGGGGGCCTGTTCCCTTTGATGCAGATTGGAGCTACCAGAGGGGATGGCACCAGCAGCCCATGCCGTGTTTATCCTGAGCCTGGGGAACGCCGAGCAGGTGACAGGCTGGCTCCTAGAGGCAGGGGAGCGGTCACGTGCCTCTCTTCACAGAGCCTGGAAGTGAGGGTGGGGTTGGGGTTTGAACAGGCATTGTAGACATTTTGTTTTTGCCATGAAAGCATGGGGGGGAATCAAATATTCAGGTCCCCTGGGCAGAGATAAAAGATTTAAAAGATTTTTCACGTATCTCTTCAAACAAATCCCAAACCGACACAGAAGTGATGGCTGTGTAAACAGTATGCTTTCCCAGATGCTGGGCTGTGTAACGGGGCTGATACAAATTCCCAGGGCGTTATTTGTGGCCTAGATTTTGATTTTCACATAAAGCCATAGATTTTCTAAATCTTTGGGCTCAGTGGATCTAAAGGGAAGCTTGGTAAACATCAAGATGTTGTCGGACACATTTAGGTCATTTTTCCATGATGGTTCCTGGTGTCGGTTTGTACTCCAGGAGACTGCTAGGACAGTCCGAAGCAGACTGTCCCTGTGCTTTGATAGGAATGTCAGTGGGAGGACAGCTTCACAGATGTGATTATTAGAAGTCTCCTCCATGGAATCCTTGGTACAGGGAAGTGTTTCCAGATAAGCCTGGTCCCCATGTACTCGAAGACTAGGAAGATTAAGGAATTCATGGAATTATATTGTTTTTCTGCACTTGAACTATGGGGCTGCTCTGCAGCTGTCTAAGGGACGTATGCAGAGTTGTGTGTTACCCTTGACCGGATCCTTCTAATTCCTAAATCTCCCCTGGGCTGAGGTCGAAGGCTGGGTGGAGGAAGGGAGGCAGTCTTTGGGGACACTCTGGCTGTGACCAATGCCTGGCATCTAGTAAGGGAGCCGTAAGTGGGAGCTGCCCATAGTTTGTAATGCGTCTGCAGAGTGTTTGTATTTATTTTCATCATGTGATGGTTAATAGATCCGATTTTAATATCTTAAGTCATCTCTGACACTTAGCAAGAAGAATTTCTGACGTTTTCCTTTAGGAGTGGGAATTTATTCAAAGTGGACCCTCACTGGTGCATTTTAAGGCCGAGACCTTTGTCTTCTTGGTCTGGTTGAGTGGACATGGGGTGTCAGTGTGGGTTTAGACACTCCTGCTGGGTCGTCCTAGCAGGCTGGGTGGAGGAAAGACGTTTTCTCCTGTCCTCACACATGGTGCACTGAAGTCTTTTTCTCTGTGACTTGGTGTTCCCCTTCACAGAGGTGAAGTCTGTGTGGGTGATGCCGCCTTGACCCTGGGCCAGGTACAGGAGTAACAGGGAGATGACGTGGGCAAGACTGTGCCACTGGGTCCCTCTGCACGCCGGGAGAGCTGGCTGGGATCCCACTGGGTCAGGTGCTCTTGTTGGGCTGGTGGGTTTGTACTTTTCCCTCCCTCGCCTGTGTCACTTGGCTCCTCACCCAGATGTATTCATTAAAGCTAACACAGTGTTGCTTTAGATGTAGGCATTTTTTTTCACACTTCTAGTCTTTTAATCATGTCCATGATGTTTGCTCATTTAAAATAATTTTAACTGATGACTTGTCTGTCACAGAATGAGGACTGACAGGTGTTCTCAGCTATAACTCTTGCTGTTCCTCCTGTTTCGGGAAGGATTACTGGAAATAATTGCTTCTCTTTTTATGGAGAGACCTGGGGCTTTTCAGTATTTTATGCACAGGAGGGAAGGGATGGTTGAATTTAAAGAAAGAGCAGAATGAAAAATTGGGTAAGTGGCATGTCACTGTCATATCACAACTGTCCCTCTGGAGCGAGAGTTCTCCATTAGTGGCAGTTTTGCTCCCCCAGGGAACATCTGGCAATGTCTGGAGACATATTGGTTGTCACAACTGGGGAAGGTGCCAGTGGCTTGTAGTAGGTGGAAGCCAGGGAGGTTGCTGAACATCCCAGCGTGCACAGGACAGGTCCCGGCAAAGAGTGATTTGGTCCCATGTGTCAGCAGCACCGAGGGGGAGGGAGCCAACTCTCAAACGCTCCCTTGAAGGCTTTTTTGAGTGTCTTAGCTGGAAATAATTGTTTTTGGCTGTCTTCTTAGCTGCCTCCTTCTTACTACATGTAACCCTTTCTTCTGGGGTCATTCACCCTGCACACTGTCAGCTCCCCCTTATCCCTGAAAGGAATGCTCTGGGCGTGATTGGTGCTTCACAGCTCTGCTTACCTGCTGGACACCAGGAGATGGTAAATGCCGGTGGGCTTCCTGTTGAAACACTGAAGTCCGTGGCGGCCATCAGGATTCACATTCCAGTTTTGCCTCTCAGATGAATCCTCGGCAGTGTAAAGCATGGGAGCCCCACACCCTGCTCTACACAGGTGTGTTGGCGACTTGTCAACACCGCATTAGCATTTCTCGGTTGTCTAGGAATTCGTGGGAAGGCCTCTTGGAGGGCCCTCTAGCGGGGTGCTGAGCTGGGCTCAGGATACTGGGGGCTGAAGCGGTGGTTCCCCCACTCCTCTTCCACCTTCTGTGCCTGCATGGAGCCCCTCCTAACCACCCCTTCAAGGTCGCTGGATGCCTGAAGGTGGGATCTGGACTGAAGACAGCCCCTTGGAGCCCATGCCACATTCAGTGTTGATAGGTACTCCCTAACCTGTTGTCCTCACTGTCCGGCGTCTACACTGCGGTAGTTCATTAAATACTTGACGCTGCAGAGCCTCCTGTTAAAGCTGAAAAGGGTGTCGAGGACAGCTGCTGCCTCCCGGGGGGTGTCATGTCCTCGTGGCAGTGTGTTCTCACGCATGAGACCTCTCCAGTGTTCTCTCAGCAGGCATTTCGGTCCTTATTGGGCCTTGGGGAAAAACGTAGGAAGGATACAGGTGCTCAGGGGACCTTTAGGGGTCTTGTCCTCCTGCTGGGTCCCAATGACAGCAGATACTCTGCCCTAGAGTATACTTCTCCTTCCTCAACTGGCAGACAGGGATCAAGTCCTCATCTCTTTTATAGCTCCACTTTTAATCTTCATCTTTTAAAAGGAGAAAATGGGGTCCCTGGTGAGTTAGCCTGGAATGTTCCAGGCAAGGATGAGTGCACAGAGTTCTTGGTTTGTAGAAGCCCAGTGTCATGATAAATCTGAGATCAGAAACCATCCCAAACTTAATGACCTGATTTGAGAATTATGTGAAAAGGTAAAATAAGAAATTATTAACACATAACTATGGGTTTTTTTGTTCTTATGTGTGTATTTCTGTCAACCAGCTACCAGAAAATAGCCTTTAAAGGACCGTACTGTGGGGTTCTATGATGGCTCCTGGGGTGGGGCAGGGTTGGGCTGGGGTCAGTAGTTGGCTAGTTTCTACTGTCAGCAGATGTGGTTCTGCTGGAGTCCATAAATGTGATTACTAGCAGTCTGGTTCTGTTATTTGGAAAGTCAGTTTTCCTAGCAGATGGCTCTGCTAACTAACTACCAGAAGTTTCCTTTAAATATGGCTTATCAGCTCTAGTAACTCTTGTGAAATAATATTCTCATGGAGCATGTGTGATTTATGAGCAGCTAGAAATGGCCCAGGAGAGAGGAATCGTGAGAAGGTGGCCAGAGGATCTCATGAACTTGGAACCCACGCCCCCTTTCCGGGACCCATGTCTGCATCCTTCCCCGGAGGGCGGTCGGAGGCCCTGTGGCACCCAGGCTGCTGCCTGGATTTGATGAAGCAGTGAGATCAACTCCAGGCTTTTTGTTTGTTTGAAGCCAAAATGGTGATATTCTTCATGGCAAGGAAAAATTTAAGAAGTGATAGTCTGGTAGAGTCAGTTTTAAAAGCCACAGGAAAATAAAGCTTAAAATGCCACCCAAATATATATAGTATCAACATTATTTTTTTTCCCTTTTTAGAAAATGCAGGTCTGGCTTTGTAAGGGGGATTTGGATTTTGGAGTGACAGGTTCTGGAGCCTGGGTCTCCTTTGCATCGGTAGAGCCCAAGTCTCAGGGCGGCGGGGAGAGGCCATTCTCTGCCACCGGGTTTTTCAACCCTGACCGTCAGGCCTGCCTCAGAATCATCCTGACTGAGGTGGAGAGTAAGTGCTTTCTTCAGAGGTGGAAAGTGCTGAAAGATGGCAAACAAGCTGGCTATGTCCGAAAGAAATTCCCTGGAAGATTCAGTGTCATCTAAGGTGGATCAAATGGATTCTTCTACTCTGCAGCCTGCAGCCTTGTATGTGGCATGGCGCAAAACCCGGGGTGGATTTTAGACAAAGGTACCATTATCAGCAGATAATTTTAAGTCCAGTATTTGAGCTCTAAAGGAATGCTCTCTCTCATTTTAAGTGAGATAAGAAGCAAGATAAACTTACATATTTCAATTAGGGACCAGTTACCAGCACCTTCACATTAAAGTTCATCTCAGTATTTGAAAGTTGCCGAGGTCTCAAATAGACTGGCACTCAGCTAAGTTAAGGAGCCCTGAGTCTGGTCCCATCACTGCCCCAGCAAAGATCTGTCTCTACACAGATCCGTCTCTGTTGCTGAGTTTGGACATCTCAGCTTGCAGACCTAGTTGAGCTTTAAGTCTATACAGCTTCAGCTGTAAAATTTTAGGATTTTGCCAAATTTCTTGGTGCCCATTCATTAGAATGCTGGGCACTGTTGCCGTGTCTGGGATTGTCAACTATGGTTTTATCACCCTTACTGTCTTTTTTAGAGTAAAATCATAGCCTTAGCAGTTTTTCAAGAGTTTGTGAATTCTTTGAGCACAGAGACCCTGCCTTGTCACTATATAGCATTGTAGTATTTAACAAATAAATGAACCAATGAGAAAATGAATAATCAGTGAAAATTTCCTACAAATGCTGCCTGGTACTGTTGAGCTACCATTGACACTTGGTCAGTGTTGAGTTCAGTAATATTCATATGTTTGCTGTGCTCTTTGTTGTGAACAAAGCAAAATTTGGATGCTGACAAATGACATTGTGGTGAAGGGTTGGGAACGGATGGGTAGTGTGACCCAAGACCCCAGGTTTCCATCTCACTGATGGGCTGTGTAGCTTTGGGGGAAGCTCCCACCCTCTCTGGTCCTCTGTATCCCCCTAACTGAATAGGCTGTAGAAATGTTACTCTGATAGAAGATTCTAGAATTTGGTGGTTCTTGGGACTTATCAAAGAGGGCTTCTTTATTGAAACTCTAAAGCTAAGATGGTTCTGTCCTTTCAGTGAGGACGTTTACCATACTGTTTCCAAAGCCCTGAAGTTTGAGGAGTGGGTGGACCAGGCTTGTGACCCTGTAATAGTAGAATTCAACTTGTGGACGCAGAGGCCACTGAGTGTGGTCAGCTGTGTTTTCAATTACCTTTTAAAGATAAACAAGTAAATAAATAAAACGAATCACCTAGCAGTCTTTTCATTTCATTAAATTTGAAGATTTAATATCACTCAGAGGTAAAATCCAGATTTTCTGGGCTATAACCTCCTTCCGGAGACCTTACCTAATTCTTACTCTTTATCCCATTTGCAGTGCCATGCACACAGTAGGTATCCTATAGTATTGTATTAAATTAAAGGAGAGGGAATTGCCAGTTGGCCTGCCTGCAAAATGGTCAGTGGCTACCCACAATTCACCTAGAAATTTTCACCAATGTTTGGCATTTCCAGGCCTAGAAGAGGCCCGCCTTGATCAGCACACATTGCATTTATTATATATTCCTTCTGGAACTTTTAATCAAGTAAACTCAGAAATAATACATCTGTGTTCAGGACAGTTGATCAACCCATGTGTTAATCAGTTTAAGTATAAAAATTGTTCTGCATCAGATAATATCCAAGACCAGTATATGTCAAGTCAAGAGGTAGCAGGTGGAATTCGGTGAAGAGAGATTAACTTTTCAGTCTGAGTGGGGAACTGAGCTCTTATACAGAATGCTTGGCTCATAGTATTTTATTAACTGATTTTCTCCTTACAGTTAGGTCAGTTTAGGCGTTGTTTTCCTCATCCCTGTTTTAGAGGCTGAAAAACAAGTTGGTAATAGTTGAACAAGCCTGCCCTTCACCATTGTATTTCCTGCCTGTTGTCAGGGGTAGCAAGTGCTTAAAGGGAAGGAGGTCCTCCCCACCCACCACGGGAAAATATCCTTAAATTATTTTAGAAGACCAGCTAGGGCCCTCTACTGGGAAGGTATTGGCCTGGAGGGCACCCGCCCCTGACATCCCGCCTTTGTTCTTGTCTTCCTGGAAGCCCACGTGTTCCTATGTGAAGTTGGGGGACGGGACAGGTCCCAAAGAAACCTTGCTTTTTAAGCGAGTTATTTGAGTTGCCTGCCCGAAGCTGCGTAGTTAGGAAAGATGTGTCGGATAAACCCGCAACATGCCCCGTTTTGTGAGATGCCTCGTGTTTTACTTTTGCAGGCCAAGTCGTGGAGGGTGTGTGTAGGCTTAGGGGGCAGACAGGGCGCCAGCTAGGCCCCTGGAGGCTCCGGTCCGCGCATCGGCGATCCATCACGGTGCTTGGGTCCGCCCGTCCGGCTGCCGCGCTCCCGCCGACACTGCCGCCGCGCTCCCGGGACTCGGCGGCGGGCTGGGCGCGCGGCCGGCGGCCCCTGCGTGTCGCCCCCGCCCGTCCGCCCCGCCCCGCCCCTCCCCGCCCCGCCCCGGCGCGTATTTCCATTTTAAACCACCGCCCGCCCGCCCCTCGGCCGCAGCCGGCGCAGCTGCCCGCGCGCCCCTGGCCCGGAGGGTGGTGGAGGCTGCGGAACCGCTGAACTGTGCGGGAAGGGCCCGAAGATGCGAATGGGCCCCGCGCGGTAGACAATGACGCCGCGGGCGCCGCCGCCCGCCCTGGACCCTGCGCGCCGCGGCCGCACCTGCCGGCGAGGCCGCCCCTGCGCCTGACCGCCCGCCGCCCCGCCGGCCCATGGCTCGGCGCCCAGTGCCCGGACCCCCGCACTCGGGTCTCGCGGCGCACGGGCCGGCGGGTGCCCGGGGCGCCGTCCCCGCCGCCTGAGCGCGGTCCCTGCTGCAGGCGGCGGTGGCGGCGGTGTGGGCCACACACACTGCCGGCCCACCCCTCGTCCCCGCCTTGTCCGGCGACCGCCTCGGTCGCTGGCTCCCTGGATGCGTGGGGGCTGCGGCCACGACCCCGGGCGACATGTACTTGCTGGACGGCAGCGGCGAGCCCGCGTCGCCGCCTGCGGACACGATGCCACGCGGGACGCCCCCGAGGAAGACCGTCTACCGCATCTCGGTGACGATGGTCAGGAAAGAGCAGCTGGCGGCGCCGGGCCCCGGCGGCCCCGATCTGCGCCCGGCTCGGCGGCCCCGGCCCGGGCGGCTGGAGGAGGAGGGCGGGGAGGCGGCGGATGCTGAGGACCCGGAGGGTCGCGGGCCCAGCGCCTGCGACTTCCGCACCTTCCGGGCGCGCAGCACCGGGCAGTTGGAGCTCGGGCGGCTCCGGCCGTGCGCACGCGTCCGGGAGCCCGCGGACCTGCCCGGCAGCCCCCTGGCCGGGGAGGAGGGACGTGGCTCGCCGGTGCCCGGCAGCCCCGACGTGGAGTGTCCCCGGGCCGCGCCCCTGCGGCGGAGCCTCAGCTTCAGGCACTGGCGTGGGTCTGAGACGCCGCGGGGCCGGGAGCTGGGCGGCGAGAGGCGCTACGGCAGCTCCGGTAGCCTGGCCTGGGTTCCAGGCGACGAGGCCGCGGCCGGCCCTGTGGCCACGCTGGAGCCCGCGGCCGCCGCGCCACCCGCCTCGGAGAAGCGCAACACCCTGGACGTGGGAGAGGTGCTTAGCAAGAACGACGCTCTCTCGGACTTGGAGCGCTGGGAGCGCAGCAAGAGCAAGAACCGCACGCTGGACAACAGCGACCTGCAGCGGCTGGAGCGCGCGCGGGCCGCGGCCGCCGGCCCCGGCGCAGTCTCCGAGCACCGGCTGCTGCGCTTTTTCAGCGGCATCTTTGCGCGCAGAGATGGCGCGGCCGGCGGCGGGCCCTCCCCGCGGAGCGGTGCCTCGCGGCCGCGCGGGTATTTCAGTCTGCGGCGGGCCCCGGCGGACACGCACTCATCCAGCGCCGAGAGCGTCGAGGGGTCCCCACGCAGAGGTGGGCAGTGGGGCCGGTGCGCCCCGGGGAGGGGAGAGGTAGGGACTGGCCGGGCCCCGCCGAGACCTGCTTGGCAGGGAGCAGCTAAGGGATCTGCCCTCCCAGGTCACAAGTGCCCAGGAAGGCCTCTTGTGTTGCCCCCAGCGATGCCTGTGCATCAGTCTTGAAGTTCCTCACTGCCCTTACCCCATGCCGTGTCGTGGTGGTTACCCCTTAGGTCAGAGCGTTGGCACGCCAGGTTGTCCCTTTCTCCCGCTGCTGCTGGCTCAGCCTTCTACAGAAGCAGGCCCGTGAGCTCAGGGCGGCTCCTGGGGGCCGAGTGAGTCTTGGCCCTGGAAGCTGGCACACAGGTGCAGCTGCCTGGCAGGGAGAAGCCAGCATTCATCTTGGTTTCCCTCCCTCCCCGAAGTCGAGTACCCCTGTTGGTGCGACCATCTGTGAGGGCTGTGGTGTGGGGGTGGGGTGAGGGGTGGGGCATAGGCCTCGCTCCCCCACCTTCCCTGGGACGATGTTCTGTTTCCCGGACTGGCACAGAGCAGTAACCTCATCTGAAATCTCAGTTTCCTGTTCTCTGTGTCCTCTAACTGGGGGCTTGCAGGGAAGCTTCTGGTTGCAGATAAGATTTTCTCCTGCAGGAATCAGTTAACCTTCTGGTAGCATTTGGGGATTAGAGCCTCTGGAAACCGCAAAACAGCCCCCTCTCTCTACATCACCCCAAAGGAAGAAGGCTCCTGGTGGACAATGGGGATGGATCTTTAACTCTTCCTCATGTGGGAGGGGGCGTAGCCTAAAGATTCTGTGCCATGTATTTTACCACCGAAAAGATCATTAAGCATCTTTCTTAACCTGATTACTCAATTCTGCTGCAGATAGAGATGTAGTTGAGCAGCCCTTGTGGGCTTTTGGTTAGCAGTTCTTAGGTATACTTAACAGCTGACCACCCTGTGTACACAGGTGTTAAACCCAACCAATGCTGAGAAGTCACTGCCCTTATTTTGAAGATAAAGTGAAGACAAATGGTCATGTTCTAATGTGCTTCTAATGATCCTCAGAATGATAGAGAATGGTTGAAACTGAGCCCTTGAACGTGCAGTGCTCTTAAAATCTGAATTTTTCATTTTACGAGTGAGGGTGTAGAGTTAGCGGTTGACAGGAGTGTGCTGCTTCGCTTGCCATACACATCTTATTTTCACCTGCTTTGGATTACTTATTTTAGAAGGCCCTGTGTTCAACTACAGCCATCATCCCATCCCTTCCTGCGTGCTTGGAAAATATTAGAAAATGACGTGAGTTATTTTGTTAAAACATTTGGTTAACACAAAGTCACTCCTGTCATCATTTGTGATCAGAGGAAGCTCCAATCTGAAAGTTCTCCCTCTAATAACAGGCTTGCATCTTTGTTCTGGCGGACTTCGCAGAAAACAGTAATTAGCCGCCTGGGTTCCAGACAAGTACATATCACAGAGAAAGTAATGCATATGCTTGGTTTAGAATGGTGCCGATAGATTCAAGTTAAAAGCATTTGGGGCTTGGGTTTTCTCTGGTCAAATGTATTGATTGTGGATCTGGAATGTAAAGGTGTGACATGTGTCGATATTTTTCCCTCTAGGGCAGTATAAAATAATAACAGTTTATTATTGGTTGGTTTGTCCCTTGTGGTCATTGCTTCTCAGGATGGAATAACTTTGTTCTGCTACTAACATTGTGGATTGTGCTGAAAAAACAGAAATTTTATGAACTAGGTCAGAACTCTAGGGCATTGCTTTATTCTGAAGTTCTAGGTAATCACACAAAAACAGCTGTATCTTTCACCTGGGTAAAATCTTTGCCTTCGACTAAAATGTCTGAAATATCACTGCTTTTAGGATTTTGGTAAGGCCACTGTTTGTTAACAAGGTAAGAGGTGCAGGCCTATAGCTTTCTCAACTCCTCATTTGGTTATACTTTAGTTTTTTGTGTATTTGCTTCCTATGATAATGATTCAAAATTTAGGTGCTATTTAAGTGAGATTTTTGTAGAAGTCTCTAAGGTAACATTCAGATGCCTGCAGCCCCAAGCGTGGTTTTCCTGTAAATGACTATTGGGTACAGGTCTACAAAGCACTGCCCCCACTACTGAGGCCAAATGGGGTTGCAGGACTGAGGAATTTTGGATTTTAGGAGGGTGAGATGGTATGTGTCACAAAATGCCACCTGTGAGATCAGGTGGCATCTCATAATTACACATTAGAATTTTGCAGCAAAGCCTGAGATATTCACACTCAGTGAAGTAAATAGTGATTAAAAATAGCCTCATGGCAGTTGGAGTCTAGTTTTGTCACAGGAAAAAAAATGCCAAACATTCTTGGACCTTTTAGGATTTCAGATAAGTAGAAATCGACCTGAAACAAGAACAAGTCCTGAGGCACATCCCTGACTGTCCCTGAATCATGGCTGTAATGTTTTATAATTTGGAGTTCTTGAAAATATAAGGGAAACCAGAGGTGACATCAGCTTGAGCAGATTTTTCTTCTGTTAGACTTTGTTTTTTTCCCTTTAAAAACAGCTATGAAGTTTTTGAATTAACTATAGGAAAGTAATTTTAGAAGTTTTACGTGATTATTGCATGAAATAGTCTATTTGGCTTTTTAAAGTTAAGTGCCTAATCTTAGACAAGGTATTTCTGTTAGCATAGGAAGCAAGATGGCTATTTTTTTTTCCTTCTTTTTTGAGAAAAGGTAGAGTGTAGTGGTATGATTATAGCTCACTGCAGCCTCAAACTGCGGGGCACAAGAGATCCTCTTGCCTCAGCCTCCGAAGTAAGTAGCTGGGAACTACAGGAGTGTGCCATCATACCTGGGTAATTTTTTCTATTTCTTTTGTAGAGATGGGGGTCTTGTTGTGTTGCCTAGGCTGGTCTTAAGGTGGGGGGATTACTGGCCCAGCCATTGGCTCCCATAGATATGCACCTTTGGTTTTTCTGCATTCTTAACTCAAGATTGAAACAACTACCTTTGTGGGGTGTTTCTCTTGTTCTTTCTGATCCCGGTTGGAACTCCTCTACTTAGGCCCTTCCAGTTCTTCCCCCCAATTTGTAACAGTTGCCTCTCAGAGTTCCAGGGGCTGATCCTTCTTTGTAAGGCTCACGATTATTAGCAAACCGGCAAACATTTCAGAAAGACTTGGTGTCTGATCAAGGGCGGTTTCGTGTGACTCCATGTGTGAGTATTATGGCAGCGTCTGTTGACACAAGTATAATTTAATACAAGAACAGATCACATAATAAATTATTAACGACACTGTAGGGTGTCACTTCTCTGTGCATCCCAGTGGATGCTGTCTGAGCTGGCCTGCTCACACTCTCTGGCACCAACCACCTGGCCAGTGAAGCCAGCACCAGCAGTACCAGTCCAGAGCTTTCCATGTCTTCAGGGCATTCTCTTGCTGTTTCGGGAGGATTGATTACTTCAATAAAGTGATTCATTGATAGCTCTTACTGAGGTTAACTTTTTAAATCAGTAATTTGCTGCTGGTTTTTCACAGCCTGTTTTATGAGTGGCTTCTTTGATTTTTGACTCCCTTGATTTGTATCACTCAATTAGCGTAGGGTGATGGACTTGTAAAAATGTATATAGCTTAAAAAAAAAATAACACCTTGACTGGAGAAAATGAGGAAAGAGCAATTAAATGAAATAAAAATCATATGTAACTCGATACCATTTTAATTTTTAAATATGGTTTATTATTGAAAGGACATGTAAGCTGTAAAGAAGGAACTGTGTGACTCAGTTTCTCATTTGAAACATTTTGAACTGATTGTATACTCAGTCTTTTATTGTGAAAGATAAATATTCCTCCAGGCATGGTGGCTAGTGTTTGTAATCCTAGCACTTTGGAGGCTCAGGAGGGAGGATCACTTGAGGCCAGGATTTTGAGACCGGCCTAGACAATAAATTAATTAATTAAGAAAAATCTTAGCCAGATGTGGTAGCATGTACCTGTAGTCCCAGTTACTTGGGAGGCTGAGGCAGGAGGATCACTTGCGCCCAGGAGTTGAAGGTTGCTGTGAGCTGTGATGAAAGACAGCCACTGCATTCTAGCCCAGGTGACAGAATGAGACAAGTTTCACAAAATAAATACATATATGTAGTGAGTGTATGTGCATATATGTATGTGTGTATATGTATGTATATTTCTAGATAGCGTTCACTTGCTTTTTATAAGAATCTCCCCATAGCAATTTAGGAAAGTGCCCTTTGCGGGGAGGGGGCTAAAATGACTTTCCTGTAGACCAGTGGTTTGCAACCTTCCTCATGCAACAGTGTATTTTCATTGTTAAAAAGGGGTCGCAACCCACAGGTTGAGAACCACTGCTGTAGACAGAGCAGTCATGCATGGGTACAGCACAGACCCGCCCTGAAAGCCAGGGAACCTTTTAAGTGACCCGTGGAGCTCAGGCTCTGCTTGCCGTGTTTATTTCCTTAGCTTGAATCCCAAGTTTCAGCAGAGGTCACCCACTGTCTTTATGATGACCTGGGCTGGAGGATCCTGCTACCAAAGGACCATTCCGAAGTGCCCCTGCTACAGAGGCCTCAGGTGTTAGCAGGCACCGTGCAGCACACTGGTTATGTAATTAACAGGTACCTTTGGTTTGAAAGTATAAGGCTCAATTATAAAGCACTGGTAGTCGTTTTTTGAAGTCATCTTACCGGTTTTTTTTTTTTTTTTCCTGCATCAACAAACATTTATTGAGTTTCTCTGATGTGTCCTGCATTTACTAGGCAGCGGGGAACTAGGGCTAATGAAAGCACAGTTCTTGTCTTCAGAGGTCAGGAGCCGGGGTGGGGGGTGGGAGACGTTCCAGGTGTCAGAGCCTTTCCGGGTACCTGAGGAAGAGATGACTGTTTCCCTACACAGCATGTCCCCCCCGGGGCACTCATCCCTGTGCAGCGCCCCCTGGGCACGAAGCGTGTGCCCATCCTCTAGGTAGTACAAGTTAAGGGCCCTGTGTTTGGGCATATGGACTCCTAGTAAAATTTTTACGGGTAGAATTAGTGAAAAAACTAGGGTGACAAAGAAGAGGGAACAAACGTCCTTGAGTTAATTAAGAAAGAGTTAATGAAGGCCTCACAGAGGGGTAAATGAGCTGGGTCTTGCAGGATCGGTTTACCAGGTGGAGTAGACTCTGCACCAGTAAGTTGTTTGGGATTGCTTCAGTTAACTGCTAAAAATTCATTTCTGCTTCCTAGATCTGTATGACTAATGCCAACACTAAGCATAAAATAGGATGTTACTATTTCCACATCGAGCTTTTTTTCCCCCCCTGAGAAAAAATATATTTTTGGCATAAGGCTTTTGTTTCTAGTAGGAATTCTCCTTTAGGCTCATGTCAAGTTTTGTAATGATTTGAAACAGTTACATTGATTCAAAATGATGTCACAGTGAGTAAAATAATGAAAGAAAATACTGAGGGTCCTCTCATGATTGAGATAAAGTATGGTCAACTGTGGTGATATTTCCAGGTGATTAAGAGCAGAATTGGTATTAAGGTCAACAGATTAGCAAAAAAGAGGAGAGATTATTGTCTTTTCATTATTTTGAAAGAAGTACCATCTGCCCATGATCATTTTAGCTTGGGATTTATTCAGTCCAAATTAGAGTCCATTGTGCTGTTGATTTTTGCCTGTTGGTAGGTGACAGTCTTACAGTCCTGTTTCTTCTCTTAGGTTTGAGTTGATACATGTACTCACCATGTGGATGGTCTTATAATTAAAAAAAGATTAGTACACATGTGTTCATTTAGCTGGTTTTAATTTTATGAGGGTCTTGGCTCCTTTTCTTTTTTTAATAATCTCTTATATTGTCATTTTCCTAGTTCATTTTCAATTGTAACATCACTAACATCTAAAGACTCAGCTTACCAAAGAGTAATTCCCTGGCTCAGCAGACGGGAATATTCTGCCCATGTATCAGTAACAGGGCGTACCAGTAACACGCTGCGGGCGGTTCATTTTGTATGCTCCTTATCTAAGGAGTGAAGATAATTTTATGACATGCATTTTGGCATGTTGAAATAAAAGGGAGAATGATGGTTGCTGCCTATACTGTCCTTTTTGGGGAGTGGTTAGAAATAGTGAATGTATTCCTGGTGTGAGCCTTCAGTCCAAGATTTCACATGACGTCACGTGCTGCTTGTTTGGGTCCACACACAGGAAGGCTCCTTTGTTCCGGGGGCTGCCTTTGGGGACCAGCAGAGCACAGATGCATTGGAGTGGATGTTCGTTTGTTTGAGACGGTTGTCAAAGGGAATCTTGTGTTCCCTCTTGCACTCTGTGCCTGTCATTGCAAGGGCTTCTTTGAGCCGGCCTTCTGACTGTCACACTGGAGAATGGACTCCGGCACCAATGCCACCAGCCTTTCTGGTTCAGCCCCTGCCCTCTCTAATTCTCATATAAGCTCTTCTGATGCCACTTTTTCTGTTGGTGGAGATGAGAGAGGAATATTGGTCCAGTTTTTGCTTTTGTGCCCCAGTTAGCTCGAAAAGCAAAACCCAGTTGTGTGTAATCTTCTACACAAAATAGAATTTGATCTTGAGGATGTATATGTGTAACTTGCTTTTCTGCCTTGTAAGTCCTGCTGCCCTAGAAATGGGCACAGCCGCTTGTAATGGGCCTGACCCAGCAGTGCTGGCTCTCTGCCCTCTGGTTCCATGTGGTTCATCCATTAAGACACTTGGACATTTCATTCTTCTGCTTTTTTCAGCTCCCACACCAGAACCCCAGACCTCTGAGGGTCTGCTCTGTCTTGCGTTTACGAGTAGGTACCTGTTCTTTTTCCTGATCTGGTTCATAGAAAACAATGTGGGTTTTCGATTTGGAACTGGGAGACTTCCCTGTGTTGAGAAGCAGATGTAAAAAGGACACAGTAGTTAGTGCTGATGAGATTCAAAGGTGGGCGGTCACTTCTTACAAGCCAAGCCACCCAGCTGGAATAGACTGACATCTTAGCTGGAGAATTCCTGATCATGGGAGGTGCCAAGCACAAACTGTCGGGGAGTGTTAGGTTTGTGGTGGCTGTTGGGGGAGGGGATGGACGGTCAGTTTTCAAGGCCAAGAGCTCTTTCAGGGTCTAGGATTTTGATAAATTTTGTGCTTGGTCTTCTTTCAGGGAGTGGCTTTCTTCTAGACTTAGAGGAAGAGCATTTGTTGGATTGTCCTCCTGTCTGCCCTGCTGCCAGCCCCACCTTTGCATCATGTTTTATTCTGCTGGCTAATCTGAGACTTAGGGTTCTGCCGCCAGCTGGAGGGTGCTAGTGAACGTTAATCTGCACCTGCTCTCCTACTGTCTGCAGCTGGCCCCAGCGGCCTGAGTCCTGGCTCGGGTTTGGCCATGAGGCCCCTCATGACACTGGTGCCATTTGTCTGTTCAGCTTCCAGGTTGATTGACGGTCTTTCAGCATGCCCTTCATCTGACCGTCTTACAGCCTTTCCTCCTTGGTTGCTTTTTGGTCGTGCCTTGACTCAGATGGATTTCAGGTGTGTGATTAATACAATGATAGTGGCCGGAGAGAATGTTCAGTATTCATGGGAACACTTGAATTGCCATGTGGAGGAAGTGGAGTATCTTGATTCAGTGGAATGGGTTTATAGTCTTGTCTGCAACACTTAGGGCTAGCAAGGAGACCTTGATAAGTCACTTCACCTATAAACCTGCCTGCCTCATGCATTTAAATTTAGTGCCACGCTGGCAAAGTCTCCAGAAGGTACAGAGATGGATGCAAAACCAAGTTCTAGCTCAGGTAGCCCAACATCGTGTCTTTGCTTTTCTTTATGTACCTATTATGTATTTTGCAAAAGACCTAAAGATAGAAACATCTGTATGTGGCTGTGCCTGTTTTTAGAATTATTATGAGATAATGCATTTGCCCTGAAGCTATGAGTATAAGTTAACCTTGAATTTTAACTTTACTCCTCGACTCTGTATTTTCTCATGATCTTTAGTTTAACTACTTCTTTTAAAACTATGGACCATAGTATCTTGGAATTATAAATGGGGAGAACAGAGTCCTCTCTTTTTCTCTTTGGCTTAATTCCCTTTCTTCCTGTAACTGGTGGAGTGGCTGTTGCCTTGCTCGGTATGGATGTATCTCATTCCTGGTACAAGCCCAATATGTGTTTATTTCAGAAAGCCCGTCTGAGTGCTGTGTCCTGACGTTACCTTCCCTAATCCCTGCTGCTCTTTCTTCCCAGAAGGACGGCAGCCAGGGAGAGTGTTGCCCGAGAAGCACCGTCATCAGCGTTGCTCAGATTTTTGTGAACAGTGATTGATGTTCCTTGTTGAGAATGACCTGCAGTCTCCAGAGTAATAAAGCACCACTCATACAATGTCCACGTACTTATCCAGTTTGTTCCATGAAGCGTAATAAAGATGACTTGCTGAATTTCATGTTTTCAGATGTTTAGATTTCTAATGTAGTGACGCCAGTGGTGTTCCTTGAACCTGTGCTGTACTAAGGCTGATGTTTGACTGTCATTTGTATGTAAAGTACTATGTGGTTGGGTCAAATCACCTTTGAAGATAATGTTACAAACTCTTGTTCATGTGTTAGCAACAGCCAGTAACCTGGGGGGTGGGGAACTTGAGAATTACATGTGTGTGCCCAGAGCCCAGACAGCTGGCCTCCTGACCAGGCTTCCATGTGGAGGGCTCTCGCCCCAAGTCTGAAAAGTGGCAATTAAATATTAATTCATATAGGGCAGTGCCCGTAGCTCAGTGGTTAGGGCGCCGGCCACATACACTGAGGCTGGCAGGTTCGAACCCGGCCCGGGCCAGCTAAACAACAATGACAACTGCAACAACAAAAAAAACAGCTGGGCATTGTGGCAAGCGCCTGTAGTCCCAGCTACTTGGGAGGCTGAGGCAAGAGAATCACTTAAGCCCAAGAGTTTGAGGTTGCTGTGAGCTATGACCCCAGGGCAACAGGGTGAGACTCTGTCTCAAAAATAAATATTAATTGACAGAAGGTTGATAAAATCTGCATTGTCATTGGAAGGAAGGTCAAATATTAAGAGTGGAGCATCTTTGGACAGGATTTGGGGTGTGATCTGGCTGCAGGAGAAGTGTTGGGCTTGAACCCTGTGTGACTTGGGGTGCAGTGGGGGTCCGAGTGTGAATGCTGGCTGGAAGCTGCAACTTGGGAAGTGCCCCCGTGTCCAGCTTGTACGCGATCTTCCTGCCTCTTCCCTGTGGCTCTCTATTGGCCAGGGAAAGGGGACCCAGGCAGCTTCTCGAAGCCATGTAGGGAAGCCTTACTGGTGGAGGGAGCAGGCGACATGCAGTGTGCCTAGACAGGTGCATGCAGCTGGCTGTACCTTCATGTAGCATCCCCAGGGGTGGCATTCATCTCCATTGCCTCACCTCATTGGGAGTGTCCTTTTGTAAATCCTTGTTTGTCTTCAGGCCTCATCAGGAAGAGTGCCTGGCCTGGTGGAAGGAGAGTATCTGTAGGTGCCCAGAGGCCCAGCTCATCTTGTGAGCTTCCCTCCATGCACCTGGTCAAGGGGATGACCTGTGCCCACCATCCAGATGCAGCCAGCCATGTTTCTCCTACCCGCCTTGCAGATGGGCAATCCGCTGGCCTCTCTGGGAATTTTAGCACCTTCATCACTTACGACGACCCTTCTACATGCCTCCTAGGTGGAGAGTGCGTCTAGCGCAGAAGAGAGAGTTATTCCAAACCTGAAGTTACTGTCCTAAGTTCATCTTTGCTCCCTACTAGTTCCGCCTTGTCAATTCCCTTCCCCCAAGTCCCCACGACACGCAGACAGCTGGACACGTCTGTTAGCAGTGATCAGGGCCCACTGGCTAACTCGCCCTTATGACCGATGTGCTCACTGACTGCAGAGTAGACTGTTAATAGACGGGCAGGTTGGGAATTACAGGCTTGGTGAAATTCACTGTTTTCTGCACATGTCCATGTTAAGTTGGGTCCCAGAGAGGGACTTATTTAGTTGATGTATTTTACACAGATACTACACTGCTTTTTGTTTGTTTTAATATCGAGCTAGCGAAAAAGATTAATACCTTGTGAACACCTCCTTTCAAGCTAGTCATAATTCATTTTCACTCTGACGCGCCCTTGTAGCTTGTAGGCTAAGAATGCGGCATCTTGAGCCCAAATCCTGGCTTTGTCATTTTCTAGGGATGTGATCTTGAGCAAGTTGTTTAACCTCTGAGCCTCAGCTTCCTCATCTAAAACCTGGGGATTGGTTATCACACTTGCCCCTGGGTGGGACCTGTGGGTACCTGTGTGCAGTGCACAGGTGCGGCTCCTGGCGCCCTTGGGTGCAATGGAAAGGGCACATCGCCTGGGCGGGTATTGCGGACTCATCCCACCCCCCACCAACAACAGGGAACGTTCTGGAAGGAAATGCTGCTGCCCCACCGGGCTTGGGAAAGTAGGTTCTCTATGCATGGGGAATCTTACTCTCCTGGAAGGTGAAAAGGGGAGGAATAATGATCCCTTGCAGAGAAGTAACTATTTTGAATTCCTTTGATTATTTTTTTTCTTTTTTGAATGTACTTCTATTTCCAAATATATGTATTTTTAAAATTTCAATTTATTAAAATTTAATATTTAGTTACAGGATGGACATACAGTTTGTGTGCAGTTTAAAATAGCTGTAACTCTAAGTTGCACATTAACTTTATGTCCACCCGGTATATTATATTTGATTTTTATAAATAATAAATATATAAAATACATTCAGTATTTTTAATAGTTAAAAATTGTTGAATTAAAAATTTTTTGATTTGTGAGTAACTTGTCAGGGGAAGCAGCCCTGAGTGGGCAGATGGTGTGTGCTCAGGCCGAGAATCCACCAGCTCTTCCTCCGGGTGGGAGATGCTCTTTATTAACACACCTGAGACATCCACGTCCATCATGGCCTGGAAATGACGTCTCTTTTATATATTCTTAAATGTAGTTTTGGGGAGAGCCAGGTTCTCAGAGGCTTCTTTTTGGGGATCTGGTGGCTGCGTCTGTGGGAGCCCTTAGGTTTTTTTTCACATATTCTTAAATGTAGTTTTGGGGAGAGCCGGGTTCTCAGAGGCTTCTTTTTGGGGATCTGGTGGCTGTGTCTATGGGAGCCCTTAGGTTTTGCAACAACTTCCATTGTTTTCATTTGTCAGATTCAGAACAGCGTCTTAAAGATGAGCGAGTCCTGGAGATTTCTTAGGTGTGAATGTATTTCTCTCTTTTTCTGAAGTACAGATGGGGAGCTCTGGCCAAAAATCAAAGTGCAGCCTCTGTCTTATGTTGAAAGAGGCCATCATTTGCTGTCCACTTCTGCTGTGCCTTTAGAGTCACATCAGTGAGACTGTCAGTGTCACTTCTCCATGTTAGAGGCCCTGGCGGAGATTTGGACCATGATCGTCCAATCAAATAGTTGGTGGGCATTGCCTGGGGGTGACAGGGTGGGCGGGGCGGCTATTCGAGATCATGCTGTGGTGTTTTAAATAAGTCACTAGGCAGACAGGTGCCATCTGATCTGGGGTGACTGGTGTGATGACACTTGTGACCACATGAAGCCCTTGTTCTTGGGGACCTCGTGGCCCAGGCATGGCTGGTCAGTCCACTGTGGTCAAAACCTCCAGAGGCCCTGGGGGGCGAGACCGCCTGGGTGTGCAGATTCTGAGGGTTTTGCTGAGGTTAGGCGGGCCAGTTGTAGACTAGTTGGAGAATAGCAGTGCTGAGAGAAGTCCCCTTTGCCCGGCAGTCCCCAGCCTTTTTGGTACCAAGGATGGGTTTCATGGAAGGTAGGGGTGAGAGCAGGGGGATGTGGGACGGGAGCCAGAGCTCCGGCGGTGATGCCCATGAGGGGGAGTGTCTGTAAACACAGCCAAGGCTTCTCTTGCTCCCTGCCACTCACATCCTGCCGTGAGGCCTTGTTCCTCATGGGCCATTGACCAGAACTTTTGTGGCACCAGGGGCTGGTTTCATGGAAGACAGTTTTTGCACAGAGTTGGAGAGAGGAAACGGGATGGGAGTCAGAGCACAGGGGTAATGCTGTGTGGCGGGCTCCTAATAGTCCCAGGGTGGAGTATGGCAGCCCTTACCTACTTAGGGGGCATTCAACCCCTGTGAGAATGCCTTTTTTATTTTTATTTTTATTTTTATTTTTATTTTTGAGACCAAGTATCATTCTCACCCAGGCTAGAGTGCTGTTGTCAGCCTTGCTCACAGCAACCTCAAATTTCTGGGCTTAAATGATCCTCCTGCCTCAGCCTCCTAAGTAGCTGGGACTACAGGTGCCCCCCAATACGCCTGGCTGTCACCTGGCCAAGGAGGCCTTTCTTTGTTGCCCAGTTAAGAACAGAGCTCCTCAGAGGAGACTAGAAGTCCCTGTCCCAGCCCAGTTGGCCGCTGCCTGCCCTGTGTTGGAATGCTGGTTCCTGCACTGGTGTGCTCATTCATCCAGCAGGTGTCTGGCAGCACTTGCCTTGCTTCACCTGTGCAGTGGGTGGGGTTCTCCTCTCTCTGGGTCTCACTGAACCCAGCTAATGTCCTGTCGTGTGCCCAGGTGACTGCCCCTCAGGTGCTCAAAACGCGTATGGGCTCCTCACCACCTAGTTCTGGAAATCACCTTGTTTCATATTAGAAGTTCTTTGCTTCCAAGAATGCAAATGCTTTTCTTTCCTTCATTTTTCCTCCTGGTTTTTAGTGGCCCCCATTTCGTAATGCCCCCCCCCCAATAACTGGACCAGGGAGTGGACAGTGTGAGCATAGGAGGCCCTCGCTGCTCCCGCGTCCTTGTGTCTGGCTGCTGAGGTCTGCGGGCGTTTTGTTTTCATCCTGAAAATACCAGTTGTGCCATATGGTTAGCACCAGTTGATGTTTTTCATTGTGAAGTTCAAAATCAAAATATTTAGCTGCAGGTCTTGTTTTTTAGATAAAGTTTAAAGATGTTTCTGTGATGTTTGTAGCTGATGTAGACTAAGGCCCCTGCTGTGCTGTGCTGGGTACCAGCTGAGACAAAATGGGCGTGTCCCAGGGGAATAGAAGGTCAGGTGGGTGACGAAAATGCAACCCTCTGCCATGGCGGGTGTGACTTAGTAATAGAATTTGTTCAGAAGCCATCAGTTTTATATTGGAAATTATTTGCTTCCAAGAATACAGATTCTTTCCTTTTCTTCATTTTTTTAAGAGACTCTTACTCTGTTGCCCAGGCTAGAGTACCACAGTATCAGCCTAGCTCACAGCAACCTCAAACTCCTGGGTTCAAGCGATCCTCCTGCCTCAGCCTCCCGAGTAGCTGGGACTATAGGCACCTGCCATAACACCTGGCTAGTTTCTTTATTTTTAGTAGAGATGTGGTCTCACCCTTGCTCTGACTGGTCTCAAACTCCTGAGATCAAGCAGTCCGCTTGCCTCGGTCTCCCAGAGTGTTAGGGTTATAGGCATGAGCTACTGCACCTGGCCTCAATAATAATAATTCTAATGCAATACATGGTGGGGATTAAAGTCACCACACACCAAGCGAGACCCAGGTGTAAGCCTGAGCTTAAGACACAGCCACTAGCATGTTCAAATCGACCTCACATTCTGATTTGGAGGAAGGCATTTTAGTAACTGACTGCCTTCCACGCAGTCCCCATGCAATCCTGATGAGACCCGCTGGACGTCAGTACTTTCGAGACGGCTCATGTGATGGGCAGGCTGAAGATAAGGCTGGTGGGGGCTCTTAACACGCTGTCAGCCTCGGTTTCCCCATATGTTCAGTGAATCTGTGTGTTTGCTGTCAAACAGATTCTCATTCCTGAGGCAGTTAATTTTCCACACTGCAGGAGATACTTTTCTTTAAAGTCAACAATGGATATTGATCCCTTGGAAGGGGATTAACTCCTCGGGTTTCATCAGGTGTAATGATTTCAGTTTTCGTGTTTCCAGGAGGTGTTAACCAGCGTCTTTGGTACGTAGGCATTTCATCCCGTGCAGAACTTTGGGACTTGTCTTCACCTGTAGTTGACATATCTTCAGGGGTGGCTGTCCCATTTGTGTATCTAGTGCCAAGTAAATTGGGACATTCATTCATCTTGGGTATCAGTTTAAAATCTCTATTAGGTGAGTTTCCAGATAGTTTTATTGGACATATATCAGTTTAATTTGATAAGACATGTAGATAAAAAGTGACCTCTTTTTTTTATAAGAGGTCCAGTGTTTTAGATGAAGGTTGTCTATGTGACCTGCCAGCTTTTCATTTTGTCTGTTTCCAGAATAAACGGGAATGCTGCCTCCCTTCAGATCTGAGTTATCTTCATTCACAGGACATGGCCAGAGTTATAGTTGAGATATTGCCAGGCATGAGGAAAGTCAGGTGATGTGGGTCATTCAGGCATCTCTTTTGAGGGGAAAGGGTGTGTTCCCTGGGGAATGGGGGCTTCCTTGATTTTTCCCCTTTAATTCTGCCCTCTGATGGGGCAGGTCTAACGGTCTGTAGATGGACAGAGGCGTCCAGCTCCTCATCCTGCTTGTTGGTGTTTTGGGGTCCTGGGGGTCGGGGGAGGTGCAGGGAAGATTCTGCTCCCCTAACGGTTCCCATGCCAGTATTGTCTCTTTATTCTCTCTGGAAGGTCACCAGGGTCCCGTCAGCTCACTTGTCTTTCACATTTCCAGCCTCTCCACCTCAGGCCACCTCTAGAACTTTCTGCCTCTCCCAGGGTCCTTAGCTTGTCCTGCAAATGCAAGCTGCTTTCAGGAAAGGCCAGATCCCCACATCAAACTGCAAGTCCTGCTAGAGTCTGCTGGGTCCCATGTGTCTGGTTTCAGGTGGGCGGGGAAGTAGGAATTGGGCTTTGGCCTTGTGTGGAGACTTTTGTCGCGAACATGTGCACGAGCATTAAGACCAGACAGAGCAGCTGCTGCTGCGGCAGAGGTCATTATTTACTCCACTGTGTAGGGGGGAAACAGGCCTTAGAGGGCTTTGGGGGCAGCTCGGGTTCAGAGTTGGTGAATGGCAGGGCCAGGCTGTGGAGGAGGGAGCCAGAGGTGCCTGTGCATACCCTGCCTGGCTTGATGTACGCCACGGGAATGCGGTCATAGCAGCAGTGACACCCAGGCCAGTGTGACACTTCCCAGGCCAGGTACCCTCAGAAATACTCAGAAACACTTAGTACTGGTTCCAGCAGTAGCCCTGTCTGTGTGCTGGGTTATTGTCACACAGAGCAGTGAGATTGATTGGTCCGCTTTAGAGAGATCTCTACAGAGCTGTCTGTTTATAGAGAGATTAAGAAATGAGCCCCAGGCCACCCTGTCAGTGGGAGCTCCGGGGCGCCTGCTGTCCCTCGGTTTCTCGTGCTCTGCCCGACACTGCTCTTCCCGTCCTGCCCTGACCATCCTGGGGCTCAGGAGCTCGAGCAGGGGGCAGGGGCAGTGAGATGCCCCAGGGCTCGTTGGTAGGCCTGGCTGGAGCCCGCTGTGCCTCGTGGGCCTTTAGAACCTCCACCACAGTACCTGGCACCTTTAATGAGTGACAGTTAGGAACTGTGGAACATAATGGTTTGGGTGTGGGGCTGCTGTCCTGCCTTGTGTAGGTTCTGACCCCTGAAGCCTGTTTCTCCCCCTGTCCTTTGTCCTTCTGAGGGACTTGCTAGCTGGCCGTAGGGTCTCCCCGAGCGTCCTCTGTCTCCTGGAGCTCAAGCAGTGACATTTCTGCAAGGCTTCCTCTCCAGTGGAGCTGCAGTTTTGGGGACTGCCCTGCGTGAGTGTGCGTGTGTGCAGGGCTGCAGCCGGGCAGTGAGTGGGCCGGGGTCTCTAGCCCCCTCCCCAACAGTCCCTGCGCTGTATCGGGCACTTCAGGACCGTTCGTGATAGTCACAGTTTTATAAGTGATGCTTCTCCTTTATTTTCCTTGGAATAATTGTTTTCTGACAAGGAATTTCTCATTGAGATCACAGTTACTGTGAGTGACCAGGAACCCTAAGCCTGGGGTCTTGCTGCCTTTGGATTTTTCATGCGGTGTTGGTGGAATCCCTTCTCCCCAGTCTCTGATTGGTGGAATCCCTTCTCCCCAGGCTCTGATTGGTGGATTCCCTTCTTTCTCCCCATGCTCTGATTGGTGGAATCCCTTCTCCCCAGGCTCTGGTGGGTCGGGAAGCACCGCTGTCCCTCACTGCAGCCATCTAGAGGACTCAGTTCGTGCACCTTTCTGACCACAGACCTGGACTGTCCAGCTGGACAGTACTCTGACCCTCCCCACCCAGTGCTTCAGGATGCTGCCCGGTTGGGCTGCTGTGGCCACCCCAGGCAGGGGCACAGCTGATGCACTCTAGGCACCCTCCCTGCAGGCCTGGCTGTTTGGGTTAGATTTTATGTATTCGATATTGTGCATGGCAAACATTTAGATATAGCTTCTAGTTTAAAATAAGATAATCAAGAAAAAGAGTGTTTTGGCCCTGGATTCCTGATGAGGAGGATGACCAGCTCCTCATCAGGCTGAGCCTCACCAGCCAATGGGATGTGGATTCCAAGACAGCACAGCTGTTAAAATCTGGGCATTTCAGCAAGTGTCTGTCCTGGGAGCCATGCTTGGCCAGGCGGCCAGATGATCCTGGGGGTACTTCATATTCTTGGCCAAACTCTTCTAGGAGAGGTGCTGTCTCCCCTCAGGTCTGCTGGGGCGAGTGCGCTGATCTGGGCTTCCTGTTGCTCTTTTCGGTGTCTTTGGGTGAAGTCATTGTGTTTTTTCATGATTTATTTTATCCTCCAGTCTGGTCGTAATATTGGTTTTGAGAAATCGAAATCAATGGTTTTTATTTTCAGAATTCTAAATCCAGCCATTTAAATACCTTGGGTCTGGCCTGAGGGTTTGGCGCGGATCGGTGGCTGCTATTTTATAAACACACCGGAACCTTCTTGGAAGTTGCTCACCACCGGCTTTTCTTCAATTAGGCTGTAAGTTTGGTTTCTCAGAATGCTCAGATTAGCCACCAGGAGTGCTGTGGTGGGGGTTGAGAACAAGAGATTCTACCCCTGCCCAGATTCCGCTCCCCAGGCCAGGGCAGAGCCTAGCAAGGTGCCTGTTCAGGTGATTCTAAGGCCCCTGGCCCTTTCTGAGAGACCCTGGCTCTGGGATCAAGGGTGCTGGGTGCCCTCCTCCCCGCCAGCACCTGGCCATGGAATGTCACATCCATGGAGAGTCCGTGGGCTTGGGCAGTGGCTGGTGCTGCTGCTGTGCATCTGGTGGGGAGAGGGACACCTGTTTCGAGGCCTGTGGTTGCCAGTGCTGTTCTCCTGGAGATGCTGATTGTCACATGTTAACATTGCAATAAGCAGAAGTGAATTTCCACTTCTCAAAAATGTGCTGAAGACCCACCTTAACTACAGGTAGTTACTTGAGA
Organism: Perodicticus potto; assembly: GCA_963574655.1. Lineage (NCBI taxonomy): Eukaryota > Metazoa > Chordata > Mammalia > Primates > Lorisidae > Perodicticus > Perodicticus potto. The sequence continues at coordinate 17,778 of CAUYRH010083291.1, read as the reverse complement.
TGTACCAACATTCAGTCGGGGCATCAAGGATTCTAAGACCGGCTTCGATTCCCTCCCCTTCCAAACAGCATCATGGGTCTGAGATGATCAGATGACCTTGGTCATTTGTGAGTATGACCACAGCAAGGTCACATGTCTTCAGGGGCCTCCCAGGGAAGCCTCAGCACAAGTTACCTGTTGCTCTGGGCTCACACCCCTGCAGAGGGCTCCGGGAGGACAGAACCCAGAAGCCCCTCCTCCTCCGCCCTTTCCTGTCCTGGATGAAGCACTGGCTCAGGGATAATGGCTGGTGACATCTAGGTGCCCGGGGTGGGGCGGGGAGGTAAAGGTGCACAGTCGAATTTCCTGGTACAAACACAAATGCAGTGAGTGCAACTTGACAGAGACATGAGCACCTTCGTGACAACTTGTTATCTGGCTGCTAGTTATCTAGATATTTAGTAAGATGAAATGTGTCATCAGACTTCATTCTCTAGAGGATGTAAATCAAGTAAACCAAATAAATCTAGACCCTGAGTGCATAGTGCATTTGGTTTGGAGTATCTGCTTGAGAGCCTCTTGGAGGTGCTGTTTGTATCCACAGCCAAAACCTAGGGGGTCCCTGGCAGATGTCCTGTGTGCCTAGCCGTCAGCTGTCCTAGGTGTGCCCCACAGAGGTGCACCTGCTGCTCCGCCCCCGCCCCCGGCCTCATCCGCATAGCAGAACGTGGTGGCAGCAGACACCTGGCCGCTTCCTCTGGTGCCTGCCTGTCCCCGCCCCCTGCAGTTGGCTTCCCCACCTGGGGCCATGTCCTATCTTCTCTTGCTCAGCAGGGGGTTCTCACACCAGCCAGGAAGTGTGACTCCTGTCACTTCACTCCAACCTCTAAAAGCCACCAGGTGACTTTGCTGTCATCCTCATAAAGTCCCAACTCTGTACCCCAGCATCAGACTGCACTCTTCCTATACCCTTCCTGCTCCCCACTTGCCCTCCTGGGCCATGTTTTTCTGCCTCAGTGCTGGCCCCAGCCGCAGGACCCAGCTTTTAAAGGACAGGGCCTGGGAGAAACCCCTGACTAACAAGAGACCCCCGCCCTCTCCTCTCGTGCTTCCCCGCTGATGCTCTGTCTCTCCTCTGAGGCTTGCCACTTCCTTGTCAGAGATCTCACTGTGGACTTAGGACTCTCGTCCACGGCGGGGTCAGGTTGTGCTTGTCACAGACACCTCCCCCGCGTGTGGCAGCTGCCTGGCTGCAGGAACACTGAGCGAGTGAATGAACACTGGACTGTGGGGCCTGTGTCAGTGGTGCTGCCAGGTGCCGTGAATGGCACGAGGCTGTGACTCGCTGGCCAGTGGTGGAGAGCCGGCACTGTCCATGGAGCGGCACGTTCAGATGCTCTCCAATCGGCCTACGTGGGCTTTCTGTTCTGGAGCCGTCCTGGCAGGGGCCTCTTCAAATGCCAGTGGCAGATACCATTGGGGAAGGTCATTCTGGAGGGCAGGTCCTCAGGAAGCCTTGGGGGGATAGTCTTGTGGACCCCAGAGGAGAGGAGCGTGCCCATGGAACTCCCCACCTGGGGTTAGTTCAGGGCAGGCCTGGGAGTAGGGTGGTTCCTGGTTGCAGTGCAATCTCCACAGAGGTGTGGAGGGGGCTTCAGGAGCCAGGTTAGCTCTCGGAGCTATCCCAATTAAGCAAGGGGGTGGGTGGGAAGGGATGTTGACCTTTATGTCTGTTGGCAGCCCTCCAATGGGTCTCATGCTTGGGCTGCACCCTTCTCAATCAAGGGCAGTGACTGGGAGGGGACGCCTGAGAGTGGCCAGTCACCAACACTGCCTGCAGCCAGGCCTGAGGGCTTTAGCCCTGGACCGGACAGGCCGTGCCCACCACGTGCCCACTGGATCTGGGCAGGTGTTATCAAAGACTCTGATTAAAGGAGCATTAGGAGAAGGAGAACTTGCCATGTCAGTAGGAGGATGTAGAAATAAAATGTGTTAACTGAGAATGGATTTTAATTAGCTTTTGTTCACACACAGAAAATCATGTTTCAGCCAGAAATAAACTTGATTTGTGTAAGTGCAGGTCCTGTGAGTTGGTCGCCAGCACTCTGTAGTTAATGGTGTTTCCCTTTGAAAACCGTGGCAGTTTCAGTGACTGCTAATGTTAGAAAGAGTGTCATGAGCATGTTATAAAAAGTAACAGACATCACCATCTGATTTTGGAGGGTGCACAGTTAATGGTCCATTTATCCCTTTAGTGATGTAAAGTCTTGGGAATAAGAAGATGAGGAGGCTCCAGACCTCTTCCTTCCCCAGGGCATTTGTTCCTCTTCGTCCTTCTCTGGCATCTCCCTGGGACGTTAGGGGCATGTCCTAACCTCACTATGTGCCCCATTATGTAAATACGCGGGACACTCTTCTCCCCGCTCAGAGGCTGTGTGTGATTAGGAAGCAAACACGTCTCACACTTGGAGAACAGATACCTGGAGGTCAGGGAGGAACCCGGAGGCGTGGGGGCTCCCAGTCATCCTCCCAGTCTACCCTGAGCGGCGCTGGCAGGATGCTCGGTGTGTGGGTAAGAGATGCTGGACCCTCCAGAGATGTTGGATTCCTCCAAAGGTAGGAATCTTTGACATTCATGATGTTAGGAATATGAAGTAGGGAAATAATGGGGGAACTTTTCCTTGCGTTTCCGCCTTAATTACGCTTTTGAGTGTTTTGCCGTCCAGGCTGACCTTTATAGCGGCGAGTTTTGCAGCCGGATCACCGGGTGCATGAGTCATCTTATACCATTCTAGAAACTACTTTTATCCACGAAAGTACCTTTATTGCCTTTTCTTATTTTAAAAATAGTAGAAGCTCATTGTAAAGACTTAAAACAGGACCGAAATTGATAAAGGACAGCCCCCAGCATCCTGCTGGTTGGAGATAGTGCTGTGGCCAGGTCATTTGGGTGCCCTCCCCAGACAGCTTCCTTTGTGCTTGTTTATCATGTGTTGCATTAATTAATTAATTACTTGGTGTACCCAGTTTTTATGTCAACTTATTCTACTCTACAGTGGAACATTTCCCACAAGTAGATAGCTCTTCCTCAGGGTGTAGTGTTTAGTGAGGGCAAGGTCTGCACTGAGTGTGGATCCCACCAGGGCCTTATGTGGGTTAGGGCTTGTCAGGGCTCAGGGGCAGGTGCAGGTGGGGACACTGTGTACATAAGAGAGGCAGCAGGTGGATGGGAAGTCAGGCAGGGCACATGGAGACCCTGTGTCTGTAAGGCAGCCTTGGATCACACCTGGGGAGCAGGTGGGAGGAGCTGGGGGGAATGACTGTCCTTCCAAGGGGCTTGAGGAACCCTGGACAGAGGCGGCTTCTCTGGACTCTGTAAGGTGTTTTTGTTAAGGAGGTGTGACAGTGGTTCTGATCCTTGCCAACCCCTCCGTTTTGCACATTGGGTTTTATTTGTCCACTTCCATGTACCAAGAAGGCCAGAGAGGGCTGGACTTGTGGTGGGGGGGGGGGACACAGGGACAGAATGGGCGCTGCCCTGGCGGTAGGGGACACAGGGACAGAATGAGCAGGGACATACTGGGCGCCACCCTGGCGGCAGGGGATACAGGGACAGATTGGGTGCTGCCCTGGCAGCGGGGGACACAGGGACAGATTGGGCTCTGCCCTGGTGGCAGAGGACACAGGGACAGATTGGGCGCCGCCCTGGTGGTCGGGAACACAGGGACAGATTGAGCGCCACCCTGGTGGTCGGGGACACAGGTACAGAATGGTCACTGCCCTGGCAGCCAGGGACACAGGGACAGAATGGGCGCTACCCTGGTGGTGGGGGACACAAGGACAGATTGGGCGCCACCCTGGCGATGGGGGACACAGGGACAGATTGGACGCCACCCTGCTGGTGGGGGACACAGGGACAGATTGGGCATCACCCTGGTGGTTTGGGGACACAGGGACAGAATGGGCGCTGCCCTGGCGATGGGGGGCACAGGGACAGATTGGGCGCTGCCCTGGTGGTCGGGAACACAGGGACAGATTGGGTGCCACCCTGGTGGTCGGGGACTCAGGGATAGAATGGGCACTGCCCTGGCAGCCAGGGACACAGGGACAGATTGGGCGCCACCCTGGCGATGGGGGACACAGGGACAGATTGGGCGCCACCCTGCTGGTGGGGGACACAGGGACAGATTGGGCGCCACCCTGGTGGTTGGGGACACAGGGACAGAATGGGCGCTGCCCTGGCGATGGGGGACACAGGGACAAATTGGGCGCTGTCCTGGTGGTGGCCTGCAGGGCTGTGTGTTTTCCAGTTTTCAGTCTGTGGCTTACGACCCTCATTTACCCTGAACAGTGATAGGGCCCTCAAGAGTCATGGGAAGGCTTGGGGTGCATAGCAGGCATTTTATGTGAGGGACGGAACTATTCTCTCAGCTTCCTCCCTCTCCAGCCTGGTTCACTGTGGCTTGGATGTGAGGCCACAGGCCAAGCCTGAGGGAGGAGGGGCAGGTCTGTGTCAGCAGGCCCAGCAGAAACCACGGCCTGGGAGGCTGATTAGATTTGCTGGGGCTTACAACCTAATGAGCAGTATTTATTTCAATCATGGAATGCAGCCACAAAATTGCCAGTGGCACCGTGAAATCACTGCCCATTTCCTGTGCATGGGCTGTGGACCTATTTGTTGGGTGGGGGATCATTCACACTGACTCACAAAACGGTCTCCATCTTCACCCTATAAAGAAAAATACCCTAACATTTTTGTTTTGACTTGCATGTATCTACATTAAGTCAAGGATAAGTTTGGTTGGAGGCCATTTAAGGCCGTGTGTAAAGATCCAGGGACCCTGAAGCCTCCCGTTTGGTCAGTGCCAGCCCATTAGCCAGAGGAAAGCTGACACTGCCCCACGCACCAGCTGAAAGTGTGTTCCTAAGTAAGAAGAGGGCCAGGTGTAGCCCTCCCGTTTCACAGGTGAAGAGATTGAAGCCCCCAGAAACTAAAAGAGTTGCAGAAAGCTGCCCGTGGGTTCCAGCAGACCAAGGGTTTGAAAGAGCATCGCCACATTGGGGTAGGGAAGTGCTGGTTTGCCCATTAACTGTCTCGTATTTATGGGTAGTTATTCCTCATGCCAGGTCTGCAGACGTGGTTCAGCCACACGGGTACCCACCTACCCTCAGGCCTCCTTGCAACTCCCAGATGAAACGATTCTTCTCTGCGATGGCAAAGTGACTCAGACCTAGTTGACTCTGTGCCTGTCATCCCTGCACCTGCCATGCCTGACCCTGGGGCCCTACAGACCACACTGCCACCACTGTCCCCCGCACACTGTTTGTTTGTATTTTGAGACAGAGTCTCACTTTGTAACTCTCAGTAGAGTGCTTTGGCGTCATAGCTCACAGCAACCTCAAACTCTTGGGCTCAAGTGATCCTCTTGCCTCAGCCTCCCAAGTAGCTGGGACTGCAGGTACCCATCACAACGCCCAACTGTTTTTTAGAGACAGGGTCTCACTCTTGCTCAGGCTGGTCTTGAACTCCTGAGCTCAGGTGATCCATCCGCCTCAGCCTCCCAGAGTACTAGGATTACAGACATGAGCCCCTGTATCTGGCCACACTGTTTTTCATTTGCTGTGTTGGCCAAAATTCAGGGGCAGTGGGGAACAAGTTAATGCTGATTGCTCTTTCTGTAGTAATTTTCAGGATTTATTTTCATCTATTATCAAGCTATCCCTTATGATAAACTTTAATTTCACCACGAATTAAAAAATATTACTGACTGTGTTTATAATTCTTTATGGAATGAAGACTGTCAGGCCCAATTAATGTCTAGCACATGACTGACAGAAATTCACCATATGAATTGTAAGTATCTTCTCTCCTATTTTCTGCCGTATTTATTTTAAGCAGGGAAAATTTTTCATATCTCCCCTCAAACTTCAGTGAGACACAGGGCTGGCTACTTTTATGTGTATCTTAGAAAGAAAATGTGAATTTCTCTAGCAATTTCTAACATACTTTTTTATAAAATGTTCTATTTTAATATTTTTATTTTCAAGAACACCATAGTTTCATTTTAGACATTAAGATGTTTCAAAGAATCTTTCAGTTTGTCTGTTTGCTTTGATTGTTGTGTCCTGAACTGTGCTGAACTTCTGAGCTTAATGAAGTCCCCTTTGTTTATTTTTGTTGGCGTTGCCATCGCTGGTGCAGTTGTCGTCATAGTTATATCACCGAGTACTATTCAGCCCTAAAAAGATGAGGACTTTATGTCTTTTGTATTTACCTGGGTGGAGCTAAAATACATTCTTCTTAGTAAAGTATCACAAGAATAGAAATGCAAGTATCCAGTGTACTCAACTAACGTGAAACCAACGCAAAAACAACTACATGCCCCTACAGGGGAAATTTACACAACTATATTAAATTGGGGGGGGAGGAAAGGGAAAGGGATTTGTGAGCTCTCACCTGATAGGCACAATGTGAGGGTGCTCAGCACACCCCCTGGATGAAGGGCTCTACTACAACTTAAACTTCACCCTAAAAATACAAACAATGTAACCAAATCTTTTGTACCCTCATATTAATCTGAATCAAAAATAAAGAATCCTTAAGGGTCATTTAAAATTTTAAGTCTTATAAAATATAGGATTCTGGCTTTGGTCTAAGGTGACAATTCTACTCCTTTGTAGAGGTGCTGAGAACCCCCAGCTAGAGGCTGTGTCTCCTTAGCTGAGATAAGTGGTGGGGCTTGGCATGTTCCTCCTGTCACTTCCTGAGGTCCTTGTTATTATAGCAGCTTTGTTGTTTTGTAATCGTTAATCACACCTATCACAATTTTAAAATTCTTGTAATTCTTCCCAGTTTATATATAGAAACTCAGTTACAGTTTATTCACAGGCTCAACAACATCTCTCTTGCATGTTAAAACCTCACTGCGGGTTCTTAACAAGCTCCTGAGGCAGCTTTCCTGACAACAGGCAGGAGAAGGCAGGAGGGAGGGCTGGCCTGTGGTCCAGGTGGGAGGTGGCCTTCTGGGCCACTGTGAGCCAGTGACCATGTGGGACAAGCCCTGTCCCCGGACTCACATGGGAAGATGGGAGGGAGAGACTCAGGCACCTGTGCTTCCTGCCCCTGTGGGTATTTCCTGCCTTTGGCTGCAGGGTGGAGGGGGTGAGGGGTTCAGGGGTTGCTGCCCGGGACAAAGGACAAGCTGGATCAGGCTGGTTTAGAGCTCAGGGTTTAGGGAAGCCTTCCTGTAGACACAGGCAGTGCCTCTGGTTTGGGGTTACCTTGTATTTAGAAGGCCTGACACATTTTTAAGAAGGCTCAGAAGGCTTTTCCGGTGACAGTGATTGGGTGGTCAGTCACTTTAATGAGGGAAATTGGGGCTGACTTTCCATGACAATATCACTCACAACATGTATGTAAATTTGAGTGTATTAGTCCCCCCCAGAGTTTTGTGACCACTTTGAATTCCCATTGGCTCAATGGACTGCACAGACAGTTAGCTCTTTGCAAAACTCCTGGACTATTTCATGGCCAAAATTTACTTTTTAGAGTCACAAGCTGTCAAATCAAAAATGTACATTTGGCAGTGTTTCTTGTTTTTGAAGCGGCGGTGTTTGAGCCCCACAGTGGGGGCGCCAAGCTCCCTCCGCAGACTTCAGGTAGCCGACAGGGCTTCACAAGGACTGCCCTGCTGACGCATCTCACAGTGGGGGTGTCTGCGCTCTCTCCAGGCTGTCAAGGCTCAGAAATTAAAACTGGAAGTGAGACCTGTGGTGTAACAAGGAAGCTGCGAGGTGTGAGGGCTGCCAGAAGCACCAAGGGGGTACAGAAAGTATTTTGAGGGTCATTCTTCTGGGGACTCTGTTAGGAGACCGCCCCCGTTTGGAGTCTTTCCTGCACTTGGGGTGATGCTTGTCTTCAGACTCCTGGCTAATAAGCTGGGGCCAGAGGTCATATTGTACATGGATCCCAAACCTACCCTTAAAAGACTTTTGCCGACAAAACCGATTATCACCTTGGTTTCATCCCAATGAGATGGAAATTGGATGGAATTAGGACACTGGTTTCAGGACTATCAGGTTATTATTTATGAGTAAATTGCCACAGCTAACAAAATGCACCTCCTTTTCAAGGAAATACAGAACATAAAAATTCCAGCGCCGTGAGGGAGAGTGAGGCTTAGGCTGTTCTCCCTCAAGGCCTCTGTGTGCACGTTTTAAGAAGGAAAAGGGAATGTTCCTTCCCATTCACTCTCAAACCCTCACACCGCCTACTTTGCTTTTCTCAGATATGAATCCTTAAAGCTATGTTTTACACACCCACAACAACAAGGCTCTTCTTGGAGAACACCACAGTTCTTGAGCACCAGGGCTTGTGAAGCTCTTAGGAAAGCTCCTGAGGAAAACGCAGGGAAGAGGGCTCGGCCCCTGTAGCTCAGCGACTAGGACGGTGGCTACATGCAGCAGGGCTGCGGGTTCAACCCGGTCGGGGCCTCCTAAACAATGACAACAAAAATAGCCTGTCATTGTGGTGGGCGCCTGGAGTCCCAGCTACTTGGGAGGCTTAGACAAGAGAATCACGTAAATCCAAGAGTTTGAGGTTGCTGTGAGCTGTGATGCGACAGCACTCTACCAAGGGCGACATAGTGAGACTTTGTCTCCGAAAAAAACAACCACAGGGAAGAGGAATCCCACATCCTCAAAGAAGTTAAAGACTTGCAGATCCTTTAGCGCTCATTAGGGCCAGCACCCTTTTGCCTTGGGATTTCCTTAAGGGAGAGGAGAAAAGACCCGGAATCAGGGGAAGATGTTTGGAATTATAGGCCATGGGGTGGTGGCGTTTCAGAGTGGGCATGGTGGCATCTTGGTGGCCTTCTGAAAGGCAGGGGTGGGAAGAATGCTGTCAGGGCACGTGGGGTAGGAAGACACCTTGTTTATGGAACTTTGAGACCCACTGAAAGGCAGCTTGAACTTCCAGGAAAGACCGAAACTCATCTGGTACCCCAATGGTTAGTGCCGTACTTTACTTACTATAGAGATTCAAGGGTTTTTCCACATAAGAAACTAACACGGTGACTGCCACACTAGACAGGAAATGTTTTTCCTTGGGGCCACAGTGTTAGGTCGGGATAGGTCAAGGGGTGTGTGAGTTGTATATGTGTCATGAGACCCTGGGCTCAAAACTAGCTTAAGTTAACTACAACTCCCGTGGCAGTTAATGCGTTAAAACATACCACTGAAATCTGTGCCAGAGCGAGCCGCTGTCAAGTCCTCCTTTTGAAAGTCTGCAGTGCTGTGTTAACGGGTTGCAGGGTGCCCCTCTCCCGCTGGGCTGAAATAGGTTTCCTGTGTTATGAGGACGTCCACTCCTCCCTCCGCACAGGACTGGTGTGGCCACGGGAGCTGGCTCGCCTGCTCGCAGTGCACACATGCTCTTTTCCCGTTGCTGTTTTATATTTGGGGACTTTATGAATGCTTTAAACTAAAAATAAATGTTCCTTCGCTTTTCTGTTGCTAAAAAGAAGAGTTCTTTTGAAAGGATCCTTGTGAAATTTAAGGTTTTTCAAAGAATTGTTCTAATTCCTGAGAGAATGTTGTTTTTAAAATTGCACCTGTAATTTCAGGGTCCTTTTTTTACCCTCGTGTGTCATTTCATCCGCTTTGTCTGGAGTGTGTCCTCGCAGTCAGTGAGCTGGGGTGTTGCGGACAGTGCCGCAGGGGACAGTGAGGTTGTCCTAATTGCAGCCACATGCTGTGCTTCTTGATAATTTGAAGAGGAAATTAGAGTCCATGGCCCGGCAGGTGAATGGGCCCCGCCCGCAGGTGATGGCTGGTTCCATATAGAGAAGACATGATATCGGCTCCCCAGTGGATGGTGGAGAGCCGGTAGCTGAAGGTTCTGGGCCTGACAAGGGATCCTGTGGGGCTGGAGGCCTGATGAGAAAGGGAGCTCCCTGGTGCTTGTATAGCCAGGCTCCTACAGGCAGGCAGGTGGACTTGATCTTCTCAGGCCAAGTCCTCGGCGCACCTGTCGTGGCCCTCGGGCCCATTCCTTTGCGCCTGCTTTGTTTTGCTGAGATAGCTTAGTGAAGGCAGTTGCAGGATTATTTTCAACTCTACAATTTTTGATAACTATTAGCAACCAAACCACATGAATGACTTTTTTCTGTGAATACTTATGTGCTGTGAGTTGTACCATATCAACTTGCTGTTATACAACCACTAACACCTTCAAAACAGCAAGTCCATGTGGCCCAATATAATACATTGGCCTGGGAGAAAAACTAACTCCCAGAATACCTTTTAGCTTGTTTTGCTCCCTTTGGAGTTAGTGGGCCTCTTTGAACTATGATTTTCTCTCTCTCTCTCTCTCCCCTTTATTTTTTATTTTTTATTTTTTTATAGAGACATAGTCTCACTTTATCGCCCTGGGTAGAGTGCCTTGGTGTCACACAGCTCACAGCAACCTCCATCTCCTGGGCTTAGGCAATTCTCTTCCCTCAGCCTCCTGAGTAGCTGGGACTACAGGCGCCCACCACAACGCCCGGCTATTTTTCTGTTTTTTTGCAGTTAGCCGAGGCCAGGTTTGAACCCGCCACCTTCGGTATATGGGGCCGGCGCCCTACTCGATGAGCCACAGGCGCTGCCCTTCTCCCCTTTATTTTTAAGGAGACGAGGTCTTATCCTGTCACCTGGACTGGGGCACAGCGGCATGATCATAGATCACTGCTACCTCCAACTCCTGGGTCTAAGTGATCCTCCTGCCTCAGCCTCCTGAGTAGCTGCTGGGACTACAGGCCCACCACCACACTCAGCTACTGGGTGTTTTTTTTAATTTAGTAGAGATGGGGTCTCATTATGTTGCTCAGGTTGGTCTAAAACTGGCCTCAAGGGATCCTCCCTCCTCAGCCTCCCAGAGTGCTGGGATTGCAGGCATGACCAGCGTGAGCCATCAGTGAGGCCAGAACTCTGGTTTTCTCTGGCCGTGATGTGATTGTCTGATTAGGACTTCCCCAGCATGTGTTACTTCAGACTGATCCATGCCCATTATCACCTGTTTCCCCAGCTCTCTGTGAGTTCAGGGAGTGTGTTTCCACGTGTCTCCAGGTCACGTCTCCCCCCATTGGCCAGAGAACCCAGGAGTCAGGGCATCAGGCGCCTTGCTCTTTAATCGCACCCCAAAGGTCATGGGAGGGCTTCCCCTGGGTAGTCGGGCCCTGCCCTATGCACCAATCGCATCTTCTTGAAACCTCCCAGAGTCCCCAGGAGGGAAATACTTCAGTTTCGTGGGTGAGGAAATTGAGTGTTACAGAGACTGGGAAAGTTACCCAAGGTCACTGTCAAACCCATGGCTGACCCTGCTGGCCTCCACGGGCTGCTAGGCATTGGGAGGAGAAGCAAGTGTACGTCTGTGGTCCTTGCTACAGGCTCTTCAGCCCCTGTGACTACGGCACTGTTGGTGACATTTTCACATTTCCTGAGAAATTCCTGCTTTCAGGATTGCACATTTGCCCCGTTCACTTAGCAAATTTTGAGAAACCGAAGGTGAAGAGTAATGTGGAGTGGGCATAGGTGCTCTGTGGGGCACTGGTCAGGGATGCAGGCTCGGAGGGTCTCAGAGTTTTCCCTGACACTCACCTGTTGAATGAGTCCCGGGCGTGTCTGAGCACCTCAACAAGGAACAAGGGAGGGATTTGGAATCTGGCACTGCTGGTGGGACATCTCCCAAGTGACTTCTGTGCCCAGCTCCTCCCCTAGGGCTGTGGTGGCATTTAATGAGCCCAGCACACATGGGCTCCCAGGAAATGACCTAGACATCGCCAAGGTCAGTCCCTAGACACATTTCTGAAGACAAAGGGCATCTTCTGTCACTTCTGACCGTGGCTGGTCCTTCCCTGGGACACACGCACGCAGGCTTGTGTACACGCACTTGTACGCACACACATTCCTGCACATGTCCAGGTGTTTCACTGCCCCCATGAAGCTCACAATGAAACAGGGCAGCTGGGCCGACTGGGTTCCTGGCCGTCTCTACCTGCCGTGACGTGAGAGGCTGGTGTCCTCCACCTCCGTGACTCACTCACCATGTGTCCAGCCCATGGAAAGGGCTGGATAGAAGATTCTTCAGGAATGTGAGTCTTTGCAGAATATTTTGTTGTTTTTCACTTACCTTTGTATTAGGAGCATTTCATTCTCACTGGGCAGTGATGGAGGTGATGAAAGTTTTAAAAATACTATATAGTTTCTAATGGAAGAGGAACGGCTTTCTTGGCAGTTAAGTCAAGGGCACATCATCCACTCAACTGAGGATGTATTCAAAAGTAGAAAGATGCCACACGTTGTTTTAATGTTTCTACATTACGCATGTTTGTTTAATGGAGCCGTAATGTTTAATATGATGAATATTTAATATCTGTAATGAACTTAATCTTAGGGTGGTGTGTGTTTAAAAATCATAGTGCATTAATGAATTGACCTCATTTTAATTCACATCTCTTTGTTCTATTAAGTCTCATTTTTAAAACTACATCATTTAATTTTTGCCCGCCAAATGGCGTACAATTTACGAGGTACCAACCGGGAGCAGTGACGGGAAAGCCATCTCACCATCTTGTCTTGTGGACACCTAGCTGTCTTAACTAAATCAGCAACTGTTCAGTTTTTATTTTTTTTACTTAATTTTATGTTTTGACTATTAAGTTTTTAATCTTACCAGAAATCCAGAAATCCTCTGAGCCTCGACAAGCATGTGTGTATTTGGTGCACACAGCGCCCCCCAACCGTATGACGAAAACCCCTGTCTGTTCTGTCTGTTTGGCACCTGCTGTTACGGGTTGACGTTAGTGTGGGGATCTTGAGCGTGGTTCCCCGTCATGCGATGAGACCTCAGTCGGTTTTATTGGGTGCTTGCTTTTCCACAATACGGATACATCCAACTTTACTTAACCCAGGTTGGAGTTTGTTAAAAGCGCAGCTACAGGGTGACTTTCTGAGAAGCTGGACGTTGTCGGGACCTGCATTTGGGGGAGTCACTGACACTGACCTCTCAGTCCTCCTGGGACCATCAGGCTCACCCTATAGATCCGAAGGCCATGTTACCGTTTTCTCTAGAGAGCAGGTGGCGATGGGAGGTGAGTGCTTTGGAACTGGACTGGTGCTGTTCGCTGATGTTAGGAAAGGAGCTCAGGTACCATTTTACTGAGCGCCTGCTGGGTGTCCAGCCCACGCCTGACATCAGCACGGTGGTCTGTGCTGCTTCTGTTCCAAGGGATGTTATCTCTGCAGCATGTGAGGAGGGCGTTTGCTGTCCAAAGGGTGGTGTTCAGATACACAGCCTAATGTCACTCCTGGTGTTCAGTCCAGTGGGGGAGTGTGGAGGGACAGTGACTGGGAAGCCTTTGAGGGCAGTACAGGGAGACACGGCCTCTGGGCGTCTGTTCCAGGCTCTTGATTGTGCCCCCTGAGCCCCTGGAGATGGATCTCTGCCACCTGAACATGAGGGCGTTTTGTGCTCCAGAAGTCTGGTGTTTCTGCTATTGAACACTGACCCCTGCCAGCTTTCAGCTGGCCTTGATTTCAAGATACTCCAGACCTGTTTATCACCTTGGGTCATTTCCATCCTCTTAAGGACAGCCGGTCTGATCTATCTAGCCATTCTTCCAGGTGGGAGACTTCCTGTGCTGGGGCGTCCCACCACCTTGGCACCGGGAGATCCCCGCTCCGTCCTTGTGGGGTTAGTGGCATCTGGTGTCTGTTTTGTGTTCCGGTGGACTGTGGTCCCCTGGCCTGCCCAAACACAGGTGTTGTCCTTGTGTGTCGTAGCCATGGTGGCACCACACAGCTGGGCTGTTTGCTTTTGCTTCCATGTCTCATGTTTGAATTGAGTGTCACGCACCTGTTTGAAGGTTTTTCTTGACTTTGAGAAGTTTTGTGAATTACTTTAGTTTTTGGATGTAACATCAGCAGTGTCAACATTAGAGGAAAACATGTAGAAAGGGAATCTCATTTGGAAAAGCTATTTTACCTCTGTGGGCGGGGTCTGCAGCACTCCCCCGCCCCCCCAGCCTCCACCATGTGTGTTGACTGGCCACTAGGTGGTCATCATTGAGTATCCTGGGCGTTGCTGTGAGGCCTGGAAAACACTAGGGGTGTGTGGAAAAGCAGGTGATGAGTAGAGCCACGTTCTGCGGGGCATCTGTATGGGGTGGGCACCCTCCGAGATGGCCAGTCAGTGGAGGTGGGGAAGGGCAGGCTCTGTCCATGGCCCCACAGCGCCCAGGGCCCTGGTCTTTCTGACAGAGCCTTGTCCTGCCCTGGATGGATCTCCAGCATTCAGTCTTTGTGAGGATTCAGAGCCCTTCTGAAACCCTAGATTGTTGCTTATGTTGTGACCATTTAGATTTTCAGAGTCCCATCATCATCTTTCATACTTTTTTTGTGGGATTTCAGAAAAGAGTATTTTAACAACAAACAAAACCAATAAAAACAAACATAATAGACCAGTCCAAAGTGGACTGACGGGCTGCGACAGGGCCACTTCCACGACGGCCAGCCGCCTCCGTACAGACCCCACACTTGGGAATAGGCGCAGTCAGGAGAGAGGCCTGTGGCTTGAGCCGGGAGACCAGGTAGTTAGGCCTTTCAGAGTCACTGGGTGGAGCGTTCGTTACAGACCCCAGCCTGGCAGTCGAGCACCTGGCTGGCCTGGGGGTGAGATGTGTAAACTCTGACAAATGTTGACCTCTCAGAGTTGGGGGTGACATGGGGAACCTGGCCTGTACCATCTCCAGTGGCCTTCTGGCTTGAAATGTGGCATGTGGGGACATTGAGACCTGGCCCTTCGGTGAGCTGTGGCGTCTGACGTCCTTTTGCCTCCTCTTTCACAGATGCCTTCGTGAACAGCCAGGAATGGACGTTGAGTCGCTCTGTCCCGGAGCTCAAAGTGGTGAGTGCTCCCTTCTGGCTGGGTGACTGTCATCCCTCCCCTGCAGGGAGGGAGGGGGCTCTGCAGACGTGGCCATGTGAGAGCGCCCAGCTCTGCATTGCTGGGCACCTGGTCATGCCCTGGGAGCCACAGGGGACGGCTGACTCTGGGTTCGTCTCTGCGAAGGTCCAGGTCTAACTGACCGGAGCCCTGAGTGTCTCTGTGACAGCTGCAGGACCCAGCCAGCCAGGGTGATGTCCTCGGGCAGGGCAGGAGCCACCATCATGCTGTGTCCTCGCTTTGTGTATGTGTGTGTGTATCTCACACACACACCTGCATACGTGCCTTTATTCACCCTCACGGGATGTCACGGAAGGTTTTTGTAATGAGCTATCAAGCTTTGAAAAAGTGATAGTTTACCCTGTTACAAAGTATTGGCATAAAATTAAAAGAAGAGTTTGTCTTTTACTATAAAATTGACCTTTACGGTGAAATTATTTAAAGGTTAAAATTGGCATATATAAAAAGTAGCTTAGTGCAGCTGCCCCTTTGGGCCCCTCCTGATTGCACGAATCCACCTTAGGATGGAAGGAAGGGAAAATCGCAACTTAAATCCTTGTGTTCCTTGTCATGAAATGTGTGGCATTTGTTTGTATATATGTATGCCTATGTGTGTGTATGAACGTCCCTGTGTGTGCCTGTGTCTTTATGGGTATGCCTGGGTC
This sequence comes from Perodicticus potto, assembly GCA_963574655.1. Lineage (NCBI taxonomy): Eukaryota > Metazoa > Chordata > Mammalia > Primates > Lorisidae > Perodicticus > Perodicticus potto. The sequence continues at coordinate 2,151 of CAUYRH010083291.1, read as the reverse complement.
TGAATATGTGTGTCTACGTAAGCACGTGTGTGTATATGCCTGTGTGTCATGTATGTGTCTTTGTGCATGTGTCTCTGTGTGTCTCTCTGTATGTATGTCTGTCTCTGTGTGTGTCTCTGCATGTGTATGTATATTTTCTAATTTCCCGAGTGATGGGCCTGACCGTGGGAGGTTGGCAGGTGAGCTGTTGGCGTTCAGCACCTTACTGATGAAATGGGCTCCACATGGGCCAGCCGAGTCCTGGTGTGTCTGTCCTCTTAATTTCTGTTCGTGGCACCAGACCGTCTCCGGACCTGTGGACTTCTCTCCTCGCCGGCCCCAACGTCAGTGGATGGCCTCAACCCCAAACCTAGAGGATAGAGAAGGGGACAGAGGCCTGGGGGCCGGACAGTCCTTCAGGTTTCTCACCTCTCAGATGGAGGTAGAGACAGAGATAGAAGCTTCAGATCTTTGAAGAGAGCACAGGTTTTTAAATGTAGGAGACAAAGGATGGTGAGTGGGAGGCGGCCTGAGATGGACGGGTTGTAAACAAACACACACACACACACACACACACCCGCTCCCGCCCTCTCTCAGCTCTAACAGGCCCTGTTCCTATCACTGGTGTCCTTGCCTGGGCCCATCTCCTTCCCTATCCCCTTGTTCCCCCTTGTGACTGCTGCCCTTTCCCTGCCTCACCTCCCAACGGGCTCCTTTCCTGGTGGGAGACAAAGTGCTGGTCAGCGCCCATGCCCGTGTCAGAGGCCGGGGGTTCTGCAGGACTGGCCTTGAGACAGCTGCCCATTTCTGTCCTATGTTCGGTAGCCTGTGTACTGGCACAGTATGAATCCCACAGGAGACATTCAGGAAACACTTGTCAAAGGAACAGTGTTGGTTGGCAGTGTTGTCACAGGAGTTTTTCACAAGACCCGCCAGTTTCACAAAGTCATCTCACTTCTCGGCGACAGCCAGCTCACAAGGTGGGGGGGTAGGAGCTGTTATTGCCCCCCTTTCATGGATGAGGAATCTGAGGCTCAGATACATTAAGAAGTCAGCGCAGAGCTGGGATCATCCCGGGCTGAGATTTGCCTGGGCTGGGGTGGGCTCCCCGGTGTGGCCTAGTGGAACTTTCTTGGCAGTGGAAACCTCCAGAATGTGCTGCCCATTGTGGCTGCTGACCCCATCTGGCTGCCCAGGGATTGAAATGTGGCCTTTGTTTTTATTTAGGGTTCTCTGTAGGTTGAAACAGCCAAGTGGGGCCCATGGCCACCCATACGCTGAGTATTATGGACTGATTGATTGTGTTGGCCGCCTGATCTAGACACGGTGGGCAGCTCAAGATGTTGAGTGTTCTTGAAGGCCCATGTGGTCACACCAGCCCCTTATGGAGGATGCTTGCTTCCAAAACCTTTTCTCTACTGCTGTTTTAAAGCATCTGATTTCCTGGAATATCTGTACAGTGGTGTAAGAGGCAGTTAGGGTATATGAGTAACAGGCAGCATGGCTCACCCTGTAGGCACAGTAGTCAGGGTAATAGGAGGCAGGGCTCACCCTGCAGGCACAGTGTGGCAGGGTAGTCAGGGTAACAGGCGGCGGGGCTCACCCTGCAGGCACAGTGTGGCAGGACAGTCAGGGTAACAGGTGGTGGGGCTCACCCTGCAGGCACAGTGTGGCAGGACAGTCAGGGTAACAGGTGGCGGGGCTCAGCCTGCAGGCACAGTGTGGCAGGACAGTCAGGGTAACAGGAGGCAGGGCTCACCCTGCAGGCACAGTGTGGCAGGGCAGTCAGGGTAACAGGCGGCGGGGCTCAGCCTGCAGGCACAGTGTGGCAGGACAGTCAGGATAACAGGAGGTGGGGCTCACCCTGCAGGCACAGTGTGGCAGGGGAGTCAGGGTAACAGGCGGCGGGGCTCAGCCTGCAGGCACAGTGTGGCAGGGTAGTCAGGGTAACAGGTGGCGGGGCTCAGCCTGCAGGCACAGTGTGGCAGGCAGGGCTCAGTCTGCAGGCACAGTGTGGCAGGGCAGTCAGGGTAACAGGTGGCGGGGCTCAGCCTGCAGGCACAGTGTGGCAGGGCAGTCAGGGTAACAGGTGGCGGGGCTCAGCCTGCAGGCACAGTGTGGCAGGACAGTCAGGGTAACAGGAGGCAGGGCTCACCCTGCAGGCACAGTGTG